>CM030836.1:4328982-4608982 GCA_018105865.1 Metaphire vulgaris | reverse complement strand
GCGCAGTCTGATATGGCGTGGTGCACGAGTGTTGTTGTCAGCGGTAGCCACATGCCTTGAGCGAGAGCAATGCACTTCCTCACTGAAATGTCATTTGTCTGCGTACACGTAAAACTGTATGAAGGGAAGATGAAGATGAAGACATCAGTGCGTATCCAGGTGTTCAAGAGAAACATATTATACGGAGACAACTGAACGAACTAGCCATTGAGTCAGTCGCAATTTATAAGGATTCACGCCATATTTAGTATTATTTGCACAACATCACGACTGTGACGACTTCACTTAATTAGGCCTACGTGATTTGCGTGATTACATAATTACAGATGTCGTAATTTACGTAATTTACGAAATGCGAACAATTAATTGTTCCGAGAGAAACGTAATCTAACAGCGGCGGCCTCTGAGGGCAAAAGAAACGAACATGCGCGCGCCTCCGGAATGTTCGTTCTCGGCATCCGCTGCTGCTCAGTCGTTGTTGCCCAATATGCCAAATGTGTACAGACACAGTTGAGACACTCGCATGCACGCAGACGCCTACTTGGAATTTTAGCTGAAAATAAGCGCAAGTGTTTCAGCTCAGCATCGCCGAATTCTGCACGAAGTGCTCGCGTGCTGGTTCTTATCGATTGAAATTTATGCAGTTATAAAACGACATGAAACCGGTAAGAATAACTCACAAAGGGACAAACGCTTCTCGCTATCGTGTGCTATCACTGTAGATGCGGGTTTGTTTAGAATTCACAATTACAACTTACGTCCTTTCTTAAAAATTCAATTTCCTAAAAGTTGCTCCCCGCCCCCCATATGCAGCTGTCGGTTTTTATAATTCATTCTGTTTTCGGTGGCTGTAGGGATAAATTTAAAAATAGTTATGATATTTCAGCATTCACCCAACTAATCAATCAATAAACAGAATTCTTAATGTGATGCCTGCGACGTATCATATTGTGTCTTCCGATCAAGAAATTGAGTGCATATTCTCTGCGTCTTATGTCAGCCTGATACTTAAAGTGCGATTCGATTCTGACGACACGAAATCACCTTGAAGGTGAAATCACCTTGAAGGTGAAATTAGCCACACAGTGATACAGGTGATGCAGCTACGTAGGGATAAAATGTCCTCACGAAATAAAAATGATCATTATTTTGTAGTTGCCTTGTGCTACGATTAGCTACGGAGCAGCACATGAAAGACAGCGGCGCTGTTGTGTATTTGAGGTCCTTCTCCTCCTCTCTTCCTCCACCTCCTCTCTTCGCCCTCCTCCTCCTTCTCTCTTCCTCCTCCTCTCTCCCTCCTCCTCCTTATCTCTTCATCCTCCTCTCCCCTCCTCATCCTCTCCTCCTCCTCCTCCTCTCCCCTCCTCCTCCTCTCCTCCTCCTCCTCCTCTCTTCCTCCCCTCCTCTTGAGCGTCTTCTTCGGTGAATCTGTCGTTTCATCCTGGTATTGACGACGACTAACGGTGCAGGAGAATAATTACTCGATATGGGGAGGGGCGGAGATAGAAGAATGTTGCCTTTCTTCCCATCGCACCCCCCCCCACATAGGAATTAGTAACATCATAGGACTGTGGAGCCGACGGAAGAGAGCTCGAGACTCGCAGGAACCCTGGGGCTGGCTCAGCCTCTTAAATCAGTTGCAGTGGTAAAATGAATAACAATGGCAACATTGCGAAGGTAACCATAGGTTCGGCGGAATGACTGGCCACCGTCCGCCGATGAATGGCTTAGCCATTTATGGACTGATGGCCAAGAAGCCGGGATCAGCACCGGATTCAAAGGGGCAGAGAACCTACGGATGAACCTTTTTAAAACGAATTCCTATAATCCGGATAATTGGCTTTGATGACGAATAGAACTAATTAACGTTTTCCCGTGGACTCGGCGATAAAAACACGCCAGCGGCTCAACGGCGCCATGTATAACCTCTAAAGTCTAAACTAATGTTGCCATTTTAAGTCTCTGTCAGTGGCGTGGCCAGGATTTTCCGAAGAGGGGGTTACGAACTTCGAAATATCCTGACAAGAATATCCGAAATATCCTTCGGTTCCAGCTTCGAAATATCCTGACAAGCAGAAAAGGTCGTGACCTATTATTTTTTCATTAAGTTAGTTACATAGCTACGTGTAGGCCCTATATGATTTCCTTTGCTTCTTTTCCCCTTTTGCTACCTTAAACCAACTTAACCCGCTATTTTGACGCCCCTCCACCCACAGAATAATAATTAAAACGCAATAAAAATGTTTTGGTCGGATAATCAATGGAGGGATTCAACCCCCCTCCCTCAAGCCCCCCTTGGCTACGCCACTGGTGCCTGTTCTTTCTTTTGACTCTTTTTTTACTAATTTCGCCTCTTATTTTCGGTTTTCCTACAGATAACGCCTTCACTTTCTGTCTGGGTTTCTCCGTTCCTTCTCTTCAGATGCATTCGCTATTTGCGAGTCCGTCGTCGTCTGTTTCAGCGAATACAAGTTACGATCGAGTGCGCCCTCTACGCGCCCCGGATAATCTCACTCTCGCAGCGACAACGGGATTTCAGCGCCTTCGATACTACGCCTATGCTCGATCCATGGAATCCTAAATTATTAGCACTAATGCTAATAATTTAGGATTCCATAGATCGATCCCACTTAGACCCGACTGACTGTGACTGACTGACTGACTGACTGACTGACTGACTGACTGACTGACTGACTGACTGACTGACTGACTGACTGACTGACTGACTGACTGACTGACTGACTGACTGACTGACTGGCAGACTGACGCCCCATTCAGGTGAAGCGTCAAGCCTCGCTGCCTAAGCATAGGACATATACAGTACCGTGAATATATGATTCGTGGTCACGCGAATGAACAGGGTAGCTTGAGTAAGGCAGTTATACAACCAGAAGCAGCGGTTTCACGTTGAGGATGACTGGGGATGCGTCCCACGCCGAGATTTTTTTCGTTTGTAAGCGCTTTTCAGGGTTTACCGGGTCCGAGCCGCTACAAGTCGTCGGGTTCTCAACATTTTCAAGAAGGAGTGGCTAAAGACTTGGCTGTTCAGCACTAGCTATGAACTCTAACTCTGTAATATGTTCACGTAGTCCACCTGTGGACGAGTCACCACAATAACCTGAACGTTTACTTACTTACTTTAACCTGCAGCCATCCGAATTGTGAACTGTGGAGCCATAAGCCTTTTAATAATAGACGTCAAGATGGGGTGCAACCGTGCAAGGTGGTGCAACTGCACCCCTGGAAATTATAAATTTATGAAAGATAAAAACGTTATTAAAAATTACTTTTTAATATTCAATATTCAACTTAAAAATTTTATCTGTCAGATATTTCGGCAAACTTCTATAAGAGCGCTACAAATTATTTAACACTAATATAGAAGTTTACCGAAATATTTGACAAATAAAAATAAAATAAGCATTCCAATGAATCAATCAATCAATCAATCAACTTATAATGAGCCACTATCATAATGCCCAGGGCATCAGCCGACTGCGCACCAAATACAAATAGAATTAGAGCCAGGTCAATCCGGAATATCAATCAGAACAGCGGGGAAGCAATCTAAGGGAGATAAGCCAAGTCGAACAAGGTTTGTTTTAAGACCAGATCTGAAAGATGATAACTTGTTAGTTATACGAAGTGATATTGGTAATGAATTCCAAAACCTAGGGCCACACACTGAGAAACAACTAGTGCCAACGACTGTGCGAGAATAAGGAACAACAAATGAAAGTCCTGCCGAATACTTAGTGGAGTGGGTAGTAGTTTAGCGTATGATGCTACGTCGCCTTTAGCGTATGCGCCTTTGGTATAAGATGGCGCGTAGCTTGAAGAATATGAATGTTGATCTACGATTGTTCGATTCGTTGGGGTCTCATGAAGTGTTCGTACAGCGTTCCTTTTAAAACTTATTATATTAAATGTATGAGACGAACACTGGTTCTTTTCTGTCCGTAGAAGACATCTCCGACCGCTCTCGTCGACCGCCAAAAACCAGACTGCCTCTTCAACCGTTTACCGCCGACTCTGCCCCTCTCTGGGTTCGCCCCCTCTCTCCTCTCTCCCACCGTCGGAGCGTCCTCTACGGGCCTTTATTAGAAACGCATTCTGTCATGCATTTGTGTACATTAATACAGCGACTCTACGCCCCCGCCCGGCGACAGCGACCCTTCCACTATTATTAAACCCGGTCTTAATGACTGGCGACCGCCCTAATGGCATTCGCGATAAGATTTTCCTCGGCAGCTGTTTCGCTTCTGGCGGTCGCGGTCCTCCCCCCGTTATTTGTAGTTGTAGTAGTAGTAGTAGTAGTAGTAGTAGTAGTAGTAGTAGTAGTAGTAGTACTAGTAGTAGTAGTAGTAGTAGTAGTAGTAGTAGTAGTAGTAGCAGTAGTAGTAGTAGTAGTAGTAGTAGTAGTAGTAGACTAGTAGTTCTGTTCACCTGGACCCCTCGTCCCTTATAGAAGGTCGATGGATAAGTCATATCTTAAGGTAATAGAGTTCATTATATAATTTTATGGTTTTAAATACTAAAAGACAAATTTTATAATTAATTCGGTATTTGATAGAAAGCCAATGTAGGGACTGTCTAGCTGGAGTAATATGTTCAAATCTTGGAGTTTTGGATATAACTCTAACTAAAGAATTTTGTACTCTCTGGAGTTTCTGCATATTTGAATTTGTCATGCCGAAAAGCAGGGAATTGCAATAATCTAGGCCACTAGGTACCAATGCATTGGCTAACTGTAAGAATAGGGTCTTGGCCAGGCACGTTGGAACGAATTTTCACAAGAGGTGCAGATTTCTTTTTTAAAATTCCCATCTTAAAAGCCTGACAAGCAAAAAAGGTCATCACGCTTCCTGACAAGAAAAAAGGTCTTCGCGCACGGAATTTGTTCTCTAATTTTTTAGGGATGCAGCTCCCGCCTGGCCTCCAGGGGTGCGCTGCACCCCTGATTTGTTTCAGGAAGTGCAGCTGCATCCCATGCACACCCACTTTGTGCGGACCTGATCTCGGCAGTGTTTTCAGGTGAATAAAATGCTGAATCCCTGGAAAATTTTTCTGCGGTCGACGCCCATGCTTTTATTCGCAGTTAAGTTATGCACCCATTGTCAATGAGACCAAATGCCTTCTTCTGGATCACTCTGCTAACGCCGCGTTTCTGCGGCTTAATTCGCCAAGAAAAAGATCTCTGAAATTCTCTAAAAGTTTTAGATGTGAATTGACCGTAGGCCTACTAGAGCGAGAAAAGGGAAATTATTAAGATCACAGAATGCCTATCATACGTGGGTCGATTGCTGTAACATATTTCTAAGATTCATTCTCATTCCCGATCGGACTGACCTTTTTCTGGCTTGACCTGACTCTTATTCGGATTGGATTTGGTGCGCAATCGTCTGATGCCCTGGGCATCATGATAGTGGCGCCGTAGAAGTTAATTTACTGATTCAGAAAATTCTACAGTCAAAACACACTGAGAGATAGACACTTAATTAAGAAAATTCGTATCTTTACAGAGGCGGATTTGCTCGGTACCGGGTGATAATAATATAACTTTATAAAAATACAAATTTAATGGCCTCCTTTTTTCTAATAATAATTTTTAAAAGACTTGTAATTATTAGTTTCTTAAAGTAATTTTATTTTCGAGATATACATGAATGTTGTATCGTTAGACGTTAGTAGTGTTTGGACATGGATTAGTAATAATTTAGTATTGAAATGCAATTTAATGCATGCTCCATGAGTCTATGTTAAATTAAGAAAGCCTATATCTGATATTGGTTTAATGACCTCAATTAATGTTATTTGGCTGGACTCTGAAGTGACCGGCGGTTGCACTGGCCACCGGCGGTCGTAGACGCCCAGCCTGTTGCATCGTTATGCAGATTAGGGTAATGATTCAACCTGAGTGCCATTAATATTTGACGATTTACCACGGTACCACCGGTCAAGAAGCGGGAAAAGTATGCGTTCGAGAATGGCATTTGTCGTCGAAGATATGTCGATGGTCTTTGCATTTTGCGATTTTTTTGTTAGACGAGCACTTCGATAGTTTGTTTGACAATAATAATAATATGTATTTGTATCGTACCTTTGGAATGGCAATATAGTTATACAGACTAACGCCATCACTCAGGTAAAATGCGTAACAACGTGACGGTGACCATTTAGGCAAACGATTACAAATCTTAGTTATACTTAGTGCTTTTTCTGAGAAAAAGTCCGGAACTCATCTTCATGTATGATTAAATTCATAAGAAACAAGTTGGACTTAAATAAATTAAATCAATTTATACGCCATAACACGTGGATTATAGCGCATTGATATCTAACAGATCATAGGCTATCATCTTAGCCATACTGAACATTGAAAATGAACTCATGAAGACAATCGACTTTGCACAGCTAGTGGAGGCCTTTGCTACAACAAAAAGTCGTCGGCGACATGTTGAGACAATTTAGACTAATTACCAGTTACGGTGAGTTACCGGTACACTACTAATATTATAAACAGACGACAGGAAAACCCCAGTTCGCACTGACTGCACGACTGCAAATTCAATGCAAGTTTATTTGAGTTGAAGTTCATGGCATTTAATCGTTTCATTTTTCAATGACGTTTGTTTTTTTTGACTCCTTTGTGACCACGATGGCGTGGGGATCTGAAATATTTGGGCCTCTAAAATGTAAATCCGCCTGTGTTGCTCTATATAATAATATAACAGAAGCGCGTGACTCTGTAACGTTGGAAGTAGTGAGACTCTATCTGTGTATTCTCGACCGATAACTTTTAATCGCCTGGGCCTGTTATATTTGATTTGACATTGGTTTCATGCGTGCAGTTATTTCGCAAGAGAAGCCTTTTCCAGCTGTTACTCTATGGACAGAAATTCAGCCACATTGATATTCGACGATTTAACAAATCGAGCAAATGCGTTCGAGAATGCACATTTGTCGTCGAAGATTATGTCGATGGTCTGTGCATTATGCGATTGTTTTGTTAGACGAGCACTTCGATGTTTGGCAATTGCACTTGTATCGTTAGTATTTATATCGTGAATTTCCTAGGAACTGACGACGGCAGAAACACAGGAGATGTCTGTTGAGATCTCAATCGCTTGGTCAAAGTACTGGACCCTGTTCAATTTCGTCGTCCTTCGAGATTCGGGGGACGGCGCATTGCAGTGGGGAGCAATGTTCCCTCTAAGCTGCGCGGCCGCGCACATGACAAGAAAACGACGCGCAGCAATTTCCAGCCGCCGCGCAGTGATTTTGAGTTTCAAATAACACTAATTTTGTTGTCTTGGGTGACATCTGTGAAAAAATTCAGGTGCTCAAGCATAAAAATGTGCCGCTCAGGCACTATACTTTTCCGCGCGCACTCAAAAAATTAAAGGAACATTGGTGGGGAGGCAATATTACGGACAGAAGATATGCTCAAAGAGAAATGGCAACCTCTTAAACTAAATTCAGGCCAAAAAGGACTTTCTCGTTTTATCGATAATTATATACAAATAGCACAAAGCTAAAAGTATTAGATTTGAACAATTCAAAAACAACGGCCATTTTTCTTGTAACATCGTTCTTTGCATTTGGTGTCTTAGGTCGAGAGAGAGAGAGAGAGAGAGAGAGAGAGAGAGAGAGAGAGAGACAGACAGACAGACAGACAGACAGACAGACAGACAGACAGACAGACAGTCAGACAAACAGACAGACAGACAGACATAGACAGACAGAGACATTCTCAGTAAGCCAATTATCATATCCTCTCCTCACCAAAGTGGCACTTTGCACCTTCTCCTCTAAGTGCGTCACTGACTTCCAGGTTTTAACCGTTTTTCCATTTTGCTACTGAGAAATGTTGGTAATAGAAATATAGTGAAGTTGCTAAACAGGTCATCTCTCTCAAATCTCTCTCTCCTCCTCTCTCTCTCTCTCTCTCTCTAACCACTGAAAGGGAGAGTGAAAGAGGGAGGGGAAGAAGGAGAAAGGACGTGTGCATTTTCTGAGATTGATATCGCCATTTGTCCGCCATCTTTGCTCGGTGTTGCCGCTGTTTCGTTTTGCCATCGTTCGTTCTTTCGGTCGCTTTGTTTCGTCGCCTCTTCTAGACCAGATAGAAAGCAGCAGCAGCAGCAGCAGCAGCAGCAACAGCAGCAGTGGATTTATGCGTCGCTCCTCAACGCTACGACTCTAGGTCCAGCCGCCGCCGCCGCCGCCGCCGCCGCAGCCGTCAGCCCAACATCGGCCAACGTCTCTTTAAAACGATCAGTTGGACTTCATTGAAATCGAAAAGAGAACAATTGACGCAGATAACAATGACAGTCTAAATGTGTCTTCAAAAGGCATCGCTGTTTAAACGTGTGCTGTGTAGCGTGTTTAGTTGCTACTGATTACATACTAAGACAAGGAATCGCCGAAACGAAAGCATAGCGTTGAAGCACTCCAGCATGCAATAGGATCTTATCGGGATATTTGGCTTCTTCGCCGGACGAGGATCGCGTCTCAACGCAGACTACGAGACGTTTTCACGAACTCAGACAGTCTTTGCAGAAGTCGACAATTTCTCAGGTAGGTGTCGATATTCATCGCTCGACTGACTCAACAAATGCCGATATATATATATATATATATATATATATATATATGCGATATATATATATTCAATTCTCTATGTAAGGTAAGTTTGTTAAGTTTGTCAGTCACGATACACGACAGATGTTGGAAGACGACGTTGCCATTGACAACCAAATTGTTTAATTAATCGACTGAGCGTTTGACGAAGCGTCTTCAATGCGGTTTAACAAATCGTTCTGATTGAATGCACGTTGTACGGCATCACTGGGGGCGCAGTACACTGTGTGGCGCCGTAGGCCGGGCTAGGCCCTACTGGGGACGCAGTCCTCCGTGTTGGGGCGTAGACTGTAGACCCTACTGGAAGGGGGCGTAGCCTCCCGAGTCCCGTCATAAACAAAGCACCAACCGACGTGGGGGCCGTAGGCCCTACTGGGGTGCAGCCTCCCGTCGGAGATCAAGTCCAAGCCACACAGGGAGGCCGTAGGCCCCACTTAGGGGCGCAGCCCCACGTGTGGGGCCGCAGGTCCTACTGAGACGCAGCCATCATGTGAGGCCGTAGGCCTTACTGGGGGGCGCATCCTCCCCGTAGGCGCAGCCCCACATGTGGGGCCGCAGGTTCTACTGGGGGCGCATCCTCCCGTAGGGCGCAGCCCCACATGTGGGGCCGCAGGTCCTACTGGGGCGCAGCCCCCATGTGAGGCCGTAGGCTTTACTGGGGACGCATCCTCCCGTGGGAGACCTAGCCCCAGCCCCCGTGGACGCGTTATCCAACAATGGGGGCACAGCTCCTCGGGGAGAAAAAATCCCAGCCCTCCGTGGGAGACAAAGCCCCTTTGGGTCCAAAAGCCCAAAAGGAGCCGTTTGCCCAACAGGAGCCGTATGCCCAAAAGGGACCGTAGGGCGTAGGTAACACTGGAGGGCGCATCTCTCATGGGAGACCAAATTCCAATGGAATTATGGTGTGCAGCCCCCGTGGTGGGGACTGGGGAGGAGCAAGACCACCCAGTGAGCACATAGGAAAACTTTTAAACGATAATCTACGCATTCACATTACATTTTCAGATTTAAAAAATTAAATATCGAAACAGAATTCACAAATCCTAACAGATTCTGGAACATTTCTATCAAAAGGCCTCGTCTGCGATTGACTCCGATAATATAATAATTGAAACCACGTGACTCGTCTCAGATGGACACATCGTTGCGGAAAATAACTGAAATGGACAAAAGACGACGCAACTCCCAGTTGCATTTCGATTTATGTTCATTTGGGTCTGTCTGTCTGTTCGTGGAGCAGTCGACAGTACCTGCCACCTGGTCTGTCGCAGCAGTCTACGATGTTTACATGCCTCGATTAGGCTATCTGTCAGAACTAATATTAATTATTATTATATTATTATAATATAATAAAAAGGGTTAAAGTGGTTCAGAATAGTCTGCCCCTGAGTGAGAACCACTAATTACTTTATCTTTATCTCTTCTATCAATTGTTGTATACAGTGTAGAGAGACTGTGATGAACTTACTTACTTAAGTTTAATGTTAGCAGGAAACAGACTAGAGAGTCAGTTCCGGTTCTCGCTCTGAAATGGTATTTAATTCTATTTTGATTTATTACATTAAAATCTGTAAAATTCACCAGTCGTCTCTGCAATCGACACCGACTTCCACCGTGTTTTGTATCACAATGTCATGCAGAAATTAATATCATGAATATTTTCGTATCAGACGGGTTGCTCAAATACTGGTTAATATTATAGGAAAGAATTCTGACAGTTATTAGTGGTCGAGCGTATGTCGACTGTGCGTCCAGTGTAGGCCTACTGAATGCGCAAGCAGATGAATAGCACAAGTGACTCTGGATGTAGCGTACGCCTAATATGCCATTGCATAATCATATGTATTGATTGTCTGCACGGCACAGCAAATTTATTGTTCTGTTTTGACATAAAATTCGTTATTCCGATTCGAATTAGTCAGGACTCCGTTGCTGGCATAGACTTTAATATCACAAGACAGAGTCTATGGTATCAGAAAGTGAGGCCAGTTTGCATGGATGGTGTGTCAAGAAATGTTTATCCCGCTGAAATCTTGAAAATTTTGGTACACTGTTGGAACGGATATCGTTTAGCCGTTTAACTTATTTAGTGTGGACTAGTTGTTTAAAATATTGTGTAATTGATCGTCTGATTTATGCGAATAGCCGCGACGTTGCGCAGTCGCTGCCTTCGAAAATTACATAAACATAGGTCACATAGTAACATAGGCTTATAGTCATATAAATCAGCACTGCACAAAACGGCTTCAAACTCAACTAATAATCGACCTAAAAATCTACTTTTACGATACGATTATAGTATTTATATTCGGAAATCAATTGGCACGAATAAGAATTGTGGAAAATATGAGTAAAAGATCAAACGGAACACATTTAAAGCAACTATGGTACACCATATTAAAGCGGTGACGTCGTCCATATCTAAGTAGGCGCTGCACTCAAATAAATATGATAGCGCTAAAGAATTATGAGGTCTTCAAGATATCTGCGGGGTAAACATTTCTTGACACACCATCCATGCAAACTGGCTTCAACTTTGGCCTGACTTTGCCATAGATAGACGGCATCCAGTGTATTATAATAAATCTATGGTTGCTGGGACGGTTAGAGGCTTCTGCCGTCCTACCATTAACAGTCAGAGAAAACCATGGCCACGCTGAGCAGGTCTTATCTGACTGTTTCTAGTCCATCTAGAATACTCTAGCAATAATTCAATAATAACTTCTGCTATTGATTCTGAAGTCAGTTTCTTTTCCAAAAGTCAATAAATAAAATATGGATTTGACATTCGTACAAAAAGCAATCGACATTCCGAGCCAGATACAAGGACTAATTTAGCTCCATAGTAAACACCTAAGTACGTCTGATGGTCTGTGAGCCGTCGTTAGCCGTCTAATGGCCTAAAAGACTCAATATGAGTCTAAAGACGGCGTTTCGAAGGAGCGATAAACTAGGAAATGGCGCTGTATCATGTATGAGAAGATTAAGAACTAATTTCTCCAAGATATGAATTCTAATTAGGCCTAATGCGTTACTAAAATCCGCAACTTTGTTTCTAGGTATTGTAGACATAATTGAAAATGTAATAAATTTTCAGCAAAATAGTGACATTTTGAGTTCAAGTAAAAGAGAGAATTCTAGCACAAACATAAAATTAGCGCCATTTTCTGTTTAGATGGTTCCGAAACTGTAGAATTTGTGTTTAGATGGTTCCTGTTTTAGGCTATCTCAAATGGCTCAGTATTCAGAAGACTCTTTGCCTTTCCTGATAATTAATCAGAAACCAGAACCAGAAACCAAGAACCCAACTTATGTCTTTAAATCGTGTAACATTAGTATTTTAAAGACAAAGTTTATAATGTATGCAATAAATCAAATATGCTATATGCAAGGGCTAATAGACGAGTACAATGATTTGATCAAACATATTATTTTATCAGTCTTCCACTCATGTCTTAATCCAATTCGTTCGCAGTTCGATTATGCCGTTGATAGCTATAGCCATAGGCCAATAAGCTACGTGACCAGTAGAGAGTCAATTTATCTGGCGACTGCACATAGACACGTCATGCAACTGACACTCACTGTTTATCAGGCGCCTCTTTCCTCGACGGTCGACCAGAGTCAGTAAGTGCATGGAACGGCGACGCCATCCATGCGCCATGCATGTCATCAAACGACACATTGCTCACATGATCTTTGTGGTGTACAGAATGAATGCTTTGGCCGACACTATCATCATCACTGCTCACAAATAATCACTTGCGCACAGCAGCAAAGCGCCCAAACACATCGAACACTTCGCCTTTTACATTCATTAGTCACGGATTGTTACATTCCATACGAAAGAACGATCATTAATCTGTCTCATACTGTAGGTCAGTGTTTCCCAAACTGTGGGTCGCAATCCAAGAGTTGGTCGCAGGGCTCAGTCTAATGGGTCGCGGGGTATGATGATCATGATGATGATGATGATGATGATGATGATGATGATGATTAGCGTTTCTGTTGAGCAGCTCTTGTGATCTATATTGAAACTCATTTGAAATATTATAAGCGATCGTGATCTCGAAATAAATTAGACGAAAGTTGTGAGAATTGAATCGACAGATCTGCTCTGTGTAACAGTGCAGCGATTCGTTTTCAGCGAATAATGTCTTCTGTGTCTAGAGATGTCGACGTCTATTCAATATGCGGCCGTTGGTCCCAGATGTTTGATCATATTGTAGTCTCCAGCTATTCGCTGTCCTCCTTGCTTTAGATGTCTGCTGTCATGAGAGTCCACAGAAATTTTCAGGAGAGTGCAAAACAGAGTTTTGTCACGAAAGAAACAAAAAGTACTGTACAAGACTGTCAAGATCCATTGACTAATTATAAATTACTTAGCGCCTGTGGCGGTTCCAGGATTTCTTGGTGGGGGAAGAAATGAATTCATAGGAAGTTGGTGGGGGATGAACAGAGAACGAAAAATCAATAAACTTTGCCGGAAAAGGCTGGCAAAAGGGAATTTTCCCCTAATTTTTGCTACACTTTTTACCGAAAAAAAGGTTGACAAGCAAACAACCTTCATCCGCGGTTTTTCCCTGTCCTTGTAGTTTTACTAGACTTTTACCCAAAAAGAGGTTTCACAAGCGAAAAAGTCCGGAAGTCCGGTGGGGATGCATCTCCACTTATCCCCCGCGTGGAACCGCCACTGCTTAGCGCTACAAGAAAGTTCAAAGGATTTTTATATAAATTCATATTTTAACTTAGTACTATAGGTTACTATTAAAAGTAATTTTACATTTTTCATAACTTCACAATTTTTCAGGAAGTGCAATTGCACCCCCCCTCCCCGGACACCCATGCCTATTGTCTTTATTTTCGTCTTTAG
Organism: Metaphire vulgaris; assembly: GCA_018105865.1. Taxonomy (NCBI): domain Eukaryota; kingdom Metazoa; phylum Annelida; class Clitellata; order Crassiclitellata; family Megascolecidae; genus Metaphire; species Metaphire vulgaris. Next base: position 4,595,466 of record CM030836.1, on the reverse strand, counting down.
AAAAGATATTTGACAACAAAAATGTTAAGACAAGCAGCAGATAAAAGAAAGGGAATCAAGCTTATAAAGGGATTCGTACGTTTTTGAGATGACATCGTTTGGTCGTTGAGAAAGTAAACTTCAAAGAAAATGCAGATCGGAAAGAATATTTGTAAAAACACAGAGAACAACAGTTCTGCGCTGAGCTCCTCCTGATGAATGCGTTGTCTTCCTATTCTGCTTCGGGAATGCAAAAATAGAATTCTATGTAATGTGAAAACAATGAATGGAAAGCAAGTGACCTTATTTATTTAGTCCATCGATCATTTAGGCAGTAGCTCAAAAATGAAATTCTGAATAGACTAAAACGTCTTTAACTCGGCATTGTCCCACGAGCCGAAGACTGAGTGAATAGTTCATAAACGAAAGGCGAAAGAGTCGACGTTTCCAAATTAAGTTTTAAACTAATAAGAGTCGCGCTAATATTCAGATACGGAGACGCAAAGAGCTCAAGAAATATCGAATAAGACGATGGAAATACTCCGTTGAATCCAAACACACATAAAATAGAAAGCCTTAACCGTCTTAACGAATAACTTTTTAAAAGTGGGATCCATTGCGAATATGGCGCTATAAATTTGGATGACCTACTCACTCACCTACAGCTACTTTGACTTCTCTGGCGAATATATTTTATAAAACAAAATAACGAAGTGTTCTGTCTCTTCAGTTCTGCAAATTGGTTGATCCGTATGCATTTATGGGAGGTTGAAAACTAAGGACATAATTTCAATACTTTACAGTAAAGCGCGTTTAAAGTTATTTAGCCTTCGAAGATGTTGCAGCGCTGTGAAGTGATTGCCTCCCTCTCAGCATTTCAGTTCGTTCTGTTGCAATGGAACGCTTCCATTCTCCTTTGATTCAATTTCTCTTGATAACCTATTCCTTTAACAAGTTCTTATCCCAAAATCCGTCTAATCTATCATATTAAGATCCTTATCTGTATGTCTCTCTGTTACCTTCAAGCGTTCTGATTGGTTGACTATTGGTAGACGGTTTAGACCGTTTAGTCCTTACGTCGCGATGCGTTGACTATGGGCGAGCGTTGACTATTGGTAGACGGTTTAGTCCTTACGTCGCGATGCGTTGGTGGACGATGTTCGAAGACGACGTTGCTATTGGTAACAATTGTTCGTAGAATTAGTTTAACACGGTTTTTATTGCAGCGTCATTTGTGTAAATAGATCCAGCCTAAAATGGCGTTACATTTAAACGTACACAAAAAATACGTGTCAGCGTCACAAATTCGTGATTTTCAACTCGATTGTTAGTGGCTAGGTGGCGATCATTGAAATGTTGTTCAGCATGAATTTATATTAGGTATAAGATTAATTATTATCTCGAATCTATAATATTAAGATCCTTATTCTGTATGTCTGTTTGAATTGGTTTAGACGGTTTAACGTCGCGATGCGTTGGTGGGCGATGTTCGAAGACGACGTTTATTGGTAACCAAACGGTTTAATGAAGAAGCGTTTGACGAAGCGTACGTTCAATTGTTCGTTGCAACGTCATAATGTGTACAACGTCGAGATGCGTTTGGGCGGCTGAGGAAGTTCCAATTTTAACGTACACAAAAAATATTACAGCGTCACAAATGGTCAAATTTTAACGTACATAGGTATTTGCAGAAAAGTTTGAAACGTTGTTCGAATTCAATGGTTGGGTTTTAGTATTATCCTGGAGCGAAGGGTCAAGAGAAGTTGAGCATCTTTCTAGTCTTATTTTAATTTTTAAATTTGGCAATTTGACCAAATTTTCATTTATTGGCCATTTGTGTCAATAGATCCAGCTAAAATGGCATTAATAAATGCCCTTCCAAAGCTTCTTCAACTCGATTGTTAGTAACTTTTGAGACAGGAAATTATCTCGAATCGCAACGTGTGTTTGAATTAACAATTGGATATTATGGTTTATGTCTATAGGGGCTGTCCATTAATTACGTCAACAAATTAGGGGGAGGGATTTGAAAAAGTTTGACAGTTGTTGACAGGGGAGGAGGGTCAAGAGAAGTTGACGTCAACAATTTCATTTGTTTACGAATGATAAAAATAGGAAATTTCATGGAATACTATTTATTACAACGGAAAAAACTGACAAGCAATAAAGGTCATCACCACCACATTCTGACACTTGATGAACAAAAGAAAGGGGAAAGGTTTCATCGCTGCAAAAATAATAACCTTGTAAACTTTTAAGTTTTTAGGAGGACCCGTCATTGGTCTTAGTTGGGGAAGGTCAAATTTTTGACATAATTATACGGAGTCACTGAAAGTTGACAGTTGTTGACAAGGGGAGAGGGGGTCAAAATTGACCAAAAATTGTTAACATAATTAACGGACAGCCCCTTATAGGTTTCCTCATATCAATAGTCGTTGCATTGCACTAAAGCCAACAGGATTGTTGATAGGCGAAATGGAGTTCAATAGAAGTACTAGAGGTTGTAAATTGCTCTATGTACAAATAAACGTACATGTCTTTGGGAGTCTGATATTGAGTCAGCTCAGAATACAGCACATGCAGTTGTCTTGAGACTAGGGTTTAGTAGATTGTTATCTTCCAACTCTCGTGCTTCCTCCTCCTCCTCTTCCTCCTCCTCCTCCTCCTCCTCCTCTCGACTGCTGTAAAACTAAAGACGCTCCTCGAAATACCAGCGTTTGGCGAATGACTTGAGGCGCTTCATTTCTTGGGACTATAACCTACCAATGCCAAAGCATGGAGCTTCTGCCAGTCTTGAGATCCGGGTATTGCTTCTAATCTCTGCACCACTTCAGTTCAAAAGACGAAATCCACGTGAAGCAGCGAATAACACACGGCTGCCTGAGCGCTGTCCTCGACGAAGACACCGACAGACCTAAACACGGGCGGACGACGACTCTCCTCGTGCTATTACAAGAGACCGACCGTGAATGGCTCTTTCAATACCTTGCTTGTTTCCGTCGTGATTCAGGGAGTCAGCGCAGGAGGCCTCCTACATCGAGTCCAAAGTCACAGCCAATCAGGGTCGCAAGTAAAATGGCGAAACCAACGGCATTTAGGGCATATAGGCGCTACACGCAACCTAACTACTGCAGTTCATTACAATTATAATGAATTATTCCTTATTCTTTTGGACGAAAAGCTAGTAGGCCCTATAACAGTTGAAGCAATAATGGATTCAAAGTTATCTAGGAGAACTGGGTTATTAAATGTTGAGGGCAATTATACTGGTTTTCATACAAGCTAATGCCTCCGAAACCAATCTAAATCACGCTATTATTATTATTATTATTATTATTATTATTATTATTATTATTATTATTATTATCCAAAAGCATAAGCACTGTTATTATTAATATTTCCATCGTTAATATTATTATGTGAAAGTTCCGCGGAAGGCGACAGCGTTAAATTTCTGGAGTGTCACGGATATTCGTTGTAGGAGAAAGGATGTCTCTCTTTCATCTCCAGATTGTCGTGTTAGGATACTGCCGATTTCCTTTAAGAAGTGAAGACCTTCTTCGTTGATTGGCTTCATTGTCTCCCAATCCATAGGAACAAAGTGATACGAGGAAGACAGTCGATGGTATAGGCCTATTTGTCCCTTTTCCTCTCGGCTGCACGTTCGGCTGCAGCACCTGCGGTTGATGCTGTCTGATGACAGTAGGAAGCAGCTAGTGTCTGCGACTGTAACATCCCAAATAGCGCATTATTATTATTATTATTATTATTATTATTATTATTATTATTATTATTATTATTATTATTATTATTATTATTAGTATTATTATTATTATTATTACCACCGACTTACGATTAGTTTAAGAGTTAGCAATGAATATGCCTTGATCTAACACGCAGACGGCTTCGTTTGCTGAACCATGTCGGTGTGATGCCTGTCCTGCCTTAACACTAAGTTAACAGCACTTGACTTACAGTAGGCCCCTAAGTGACTTGGCATGAGGACAGATGCATCAGCAGGTAACCCGACCATCCTTCGTCGCTTCCTTCATTTCTTCTGTATTGAATTCTTTTAATCGAGAGACACTGCATTAAATTCTCACAGATTCTGTTATTTAAAACCTTGTCCTTTCCATTTTAACTCACGTGGAAGTCTAAAGTGCAGAGTGAGATAAAACATCAGAGAAAATGCCGGATGACACCGAAATCCGTGCGCTGCAGACACCTCGTCGTCTTCTCTACCCCTCCTCCATTCCTAACTATCCGTCTTTTATATTTGTCTTCGGTTCCTGCTTCTTTTTTTATCGACGCCGCTTCCTATTAAACGACGCTGCAGAAAGTTTGATGCAAATCTCGTGTTCTAGAATCTAGAGATTCACTTTCATGTTCTAATTAGCCGCAAGTCGCAGTCGGTGTTTTCTCTCCTGCGCCGTCGTGTCCTTTGCCGGCGAAGAAGGCGTTTGCGCCGCCGTATTTATGCGCAATTAGGCTATAATCAGTGTTTCCATGTAACCGGCAATCGAATGCACTTGGCACCATTTCATCAGAAGGCGTTACCTTTGGTTCATTTGTCGCTACATTCATTTAGAATCTTTCCTAAGGTCAGATTTGATGTCTTAATGCGTTCTGATAGATCAAGACAGTGGGGCTGCAACAGATGACCCCCTTTCAATTCACTCGAGCACTGGTCAAGATTTAGACGTGAAATGTTGTCTCAATACACTCCTTTGCAAGATTTCTACGTGAAATGTTGAGAGAGTTCTGAGAGAAAAGAGAGAGAGAGAGAGAGAGAGAGAGAGAGAGAAGCAGCCTAGTAACCTCGAGGGTTGTTTGGAGGAATCATGATGGCAACAGAGTCTCCAGGCTCAAGGCCATCGTCGAATCGATGACGACGGCGACGGAATGACGTCGCTGTCTCACAGGGCAGAACATCGCATCATATCCGATCGCTGATTCGACGAAGACAGCTGTCGAAATCTATTTATAGCCGCAACGATTCGTCATGCATATTCATAAGATACCAATCAGATTACCAAAAGAACTCAATACGTGACTGCCAGTCGCTATAAGCCATTCTGTCATGCATATTTGTAATTGTAATTTCATAGTTTAAATGAAGCGGCTTCTTTTTGGAGCTCCTCGTGGAGATCCTCTTCAGCAAATCAGAGTCCTAAATATGGATCCGATGACAAGGTGCACTAATGAATCAATTATGCGTACTTAATTGTCACTTAAGTCGAGATTGGACTAAAACAGCCCCGAATTTTTCAAAAGTTTCGAACTCTATTTTAGGTGGGGCATGTACAACTCGTGTACATGTAAAAAAAAAGTTCGTTTTCAACCTCAGATACGGTTTGAGCGCCACAACCAAACCGGCAAATCGAACATCGTCTATTGCATGAACAAAGCGTTGAAGATGAAGCATTCTAACTTAGAACCGTTATGGTTTGTTGACTCAACGTTATAGCGTTTAAAATTATTTTGTCACATATGCATCTAATTGGAAAATGTAAAATGTCTGATTCAATTGCTGCTTACTTCGGATTTCTCGCTATTTCTCAGCCACCGGCATTTTCCTGCACTGAGAGCAAGGGTCCATCAACAAATGGCGTAGCGCATTTAGGAGGGGGTATCAAACATTTGTGACGATGCGTGACGATGGGGGACGTTTCAGAAATGTAACGTCACATGATACTAATTTGTTTACGTGGCGACCTCTTTTTGCTTGTCAGGTCATTTCACAAGGAAAAAAGAGAAAAGTACAAGAGGAAACTTGAAGATGACCCTTTTCTTGTTTGTCAACATTTTTCGAAGTTGAGACGAAATGAGGGGGCCAACGCGCTGTTACGTCATATTTCAGGGGGTCTGACTTTTTGTGGCAACGTGTTACGAAGGGGTAAAAAACTGCCAAAATCGTGTTACGTCATTTATGGATGGCCCCAATCGGTTCGTTCAGTCGCGCTTCCTAGTATCTATTCTTTGGCACAGACACCATTAAGACTGATCGGGTAATTGGTATTGGATCGTATTCTTTTGCTCCTAAGGCAACCGTTTATCTTCAGCTTTGCTTAAGTTTTTTTGTCATTAGAAAGTCGAATCTGACACGTGTAAAACGAAATCCTGCTCGTATTACCGAAAATGCAAAACATAAAATGCGCGATAAACGTACAAGAAATAAGCAGAAAGCATCGTTTTTAGAGGAGCAAAACGTTTAGGGAAGTGAGAGAGAGAGAGAGAGAGAGAGAGAGAGAACTGAATATTTGCGCAAGATTCGCATCATTTTTGGTCATCGAGAGGACTGTTATCTTAGCGAAAACCTACTAAGTCATCTTCGAATGAACAGAAATAAAGAAGACATCGATTGTAGGAGATTGACTGGCAAATTCATCGAGGCTTATCTCTTCAGCAAAGAATTGAAGGTTAAGAAGGTTTTGCATGTAGCGAACAGACGCTGATAGATCTACAAACTGTGCACAGAACAGTAGCTGCGACTTCTCTCGTTGATTTATGCATCTGGTATTCGCTTTCTCAGGAACCAGGGTTATTTCTAGGATTGTGAATTGCGAGGGGGTGTCGGGAAAATCTGTGTGTGTGTGGTTAATTTCTAGGGTTGTAGGATTGTGAATTTGGGGCTGTCGGGAAAATCGTTCAAAATCCGGGAAGGTGTCGGAGTTTGGAAGTCTCTCCCGAACCCGAAAAGGTCTGACAATCAAAAAAAGGGCATCCAAGGATAAAAGTTAGGGGTGTCCTTCTCCATTTGGGGGGTGGTGGTGGTGTCCAAGCCTAATTAATATGCATTTTGTAAATTTGTATACATATTACATACCATTTCACATTACCAAATTTGGAGGTGTTGACCTCAAATGGAGGGGGGCGTTAGGGTGTGTGTGTGTAAAAATATCCCTGTCAGGAACTGATCCATATGTTATGCTACCCGAGGGAATATCCGTTGCCCTTTGGACGACTTCCATTGGCCACCCGCAATCCGCCAATACTCTATATTTCCAGTGGTAAACTACTCAAAGGTATCGACTCAACTGGGACATCCGATCACATTTGCCTTCTGCGTTCATTACAGGCGAGCACAGATGAGGATGATGAGGAAGAGGAAAAAAGATAAAGAGAAGTAGAAGAGGTTGCCAGGAGCAACGGCGGAAGTGAACTAGTCGAAATTTTCTGTTCAGTTATAAAAGTCGGAAAAATCTGTGCAACCTGTGAACGAGTCTTATGATCTGTTATGTGTGGAACAAGAACATTAAGTGCTAATAAATGTGACGCTCTGGGTTGATACAGTTGAGAAAACTCGACCGACGCAAATTTCGTGCTATCGTTGTCAAGCGTCTATCAATCAATTTTCAGCGTTGTTTTAATTCTTCGCTAGCCAAACTTCTTGCCCTAGTTAGTTGCTCTCTTAACTCTCGGCTCAATACTTAGGTTTCAAAAGCAGTCTATGCACGGCAATTGTACAGGTATTTATGCGCTAATTAGCCGATGTATTTGCCGGAGGTACATCCGAAGGGAATCGATGAAGTCAGATTCAGCGCATCAGATGATGAACCGCAAAGATTTGTCCACTTTAATCCACGCTAGAAGATGCAAGACTTGAACGGTGTCCCTCTTCAGGCGCTTATTGTTCGGTCCTAACGTGAATGACGACTACGACGACGACGGCGACGACGACGACGACGACGATGATGATGATGATGATGATGATGATGATGATGATGATGCAGTGAAAGATCTGTGTGTACTTGAATGAGTATTTGCCTTTCTCGCATGCAATGAGTGACCAGCTTGTCCATGATCCTCCTAGACTCCCTATAGAGTGAATCTGAATGTCCTGTCGACCCCTCCGCGTTGATCTCGCCCGAAGCCATATTTGCGAAAATGGAGATGATCAGCAAAGTCTTGGTCCTCTGACTTCTTGTTGCAACGCGCGTAGGGCACTTGTGTTCTATACTTTTAGCAGTACTTTCAACGTACTTAGCCTATGCATAAAAATGTCGCATATTGTGTCGTACTCATCGTATTGCACGTCAAAGTACAGAAGATGTCAATTCCGTGTATTTCAAGTAACGTGGTCAATTAATTCTGTCGAAAATGAAGTCGACGAAGAACCTGTTTTTGAACAGGTTATGGACTTTGAAAACGAGACGAAGCAAAGATAAAGGTGTTCGAGATGAAAGGATTAAGACAGATTCTGCGTATATCATGGGGAGAGGAAAGAACTAACGAATGGTTATTAGAGAAAGGAGGTGTTACAAGAGAATTTTTGAAGTCCATCAAAAGAAGAAAACTGTCATACTTTTGCCACATCATGAGGAAAGCAGGCACCAGTTTGGAAAAGGAAATGATACAAGTGATGGAAAAAGAAAACAAAGCAAACCCCAGAAGTAGATGGACTGATAACATTATGCAATGGACTGGAAATACTATGGAAATGGCGACCCGAATGACAGACAACAGAAAACAGTGGGGGCAAGCTCATTCATGGTGCGGTCTACCCTGGAAAAGAGGGCGGCTGAAGACAACAAATTAACGATGACGACGACGACGACGACGACCTGTCGTCGACTTCAGAGCCTAAGCCAAGACAATCTGTCCTCTGAACTAGAAACGGATTCCACGCAGCTGATCGAAGGAGGTCGTACAGGCGAACGGAATATAAGGCGAAGAAGCGCATAGCGGAGGGCATCGGCGACTCTGAGCATCCTGTTGTGCAGAGCAGTGACTACAGACACTACAGACGTCGTCGTCGTCGTCGTCGTCGTCGTTTAATAGGAAAAGGTCAGAGGCAGGAACCAAGAACGAATCTCAGTCGATTTCCATCCGAACAGACGCTCAAAAGAAAGTCAGCGTGAATATGAAAATAAAAAGCCTGGCAGAAAGAGTCGACGACGACGACGGCTGTTTACAAAAAGAAATGTCACATCCAGTCTGTGTCCCAAATGGTATTATTATTATTATTATTATTATTATTATTATTATTATTATTATTATTATTATTATTATTATTATCAGTGGCGTAGCCAGGACTTTCTGAAGAGAGGTTACGAACGACCATTGAGAAAAGGACAGGTCCGCCAAGAGAAATTCCGAGCCACTGTGCATATCAAGTGTGGAAAACTGGTGATGACCTTTTTTGCTTGTCAATCTTTTCGGAAAAAGTTAATATCCTTTAGGGCCTATATAGTATTCCATGTGTTGAACATTTTACGAAACATCAAAATTGACAGATAATTCAATACAATCATACTTTATGTCCGTAGCGATCAGAGCACACTCAGCAGTCAGCACAGAATAATAATCCGCGATAAAATAAAATTTTTGGTCGACCAAAAAAGAGAGGATTTTAACCCTCAAATCCCCTCTTGGCTACGCCACTGATGATGATGATGATTATTATTATTATTATTATTATTATTATTGTTATTATTTTCATCATCATCATCATCGTCATCATCATCATCGTCGTTGTCGTCGTCGTCAGCAGCAGCAGAAGCAGCACCATTTCGGCTCAAAGTAATCGTCTCCGGCTCACGTCCCGACCTTTATACTGCGCCAGATTTCACTAAATAACCTCACTAAAAGCGATTGGCGTACGCCAGAAGAAGACTAGAAACAATTAATTTTAGGTCATAATTACGAACCGACTTCGATCGTGATGCGATGGACCCTGCTTTTAAATGGACCGGTGCTCTATTTCATCCTGCATCAGTCCCTCCAACCGCTACTCCGTTGTTTGCAATTCACCCGTTGATACTCACGAGTAGCTGAAGGTCTTCGAGTGACAGGATTAACCAACTTGAAGCTGCTGTCGTAAACACAATTTCACTCCTAAGCCAATGTCCGGTTGAAGCGATCAAAATACGTCGACCGCCATTTAGCGTTCTTATTCTGGTAACGCTCGTTTTGATATGCAGTAACTATGTACCAGTATGTAGGCCCTAGTTAGAACCATCATAAGCTGAGACGACATTGCTGTAATGCACAGTGGACAGTCGATTGCCTGAATGTAGCCAATTGAAACTGTGAAGTTGGCGCCACATTATCAACAGTCAATTTTCAAATGATGGACACAACTTATTGAACGAGTTTTAGAGACAGACAATTAATTAAACCAATTAATCTCCATTCGAAAATGCGTGCATCATATTGAGACCAAAACTGAATAAGTTCAAAGAATTCTCAGTATGTTGTTTCAAAATTTCAGTCTTACAGCAGAGAAGCAAGGTCACGAAACGATTGAGTACAGAGAGTGAATTGGGCGTCAGGTCAGGGCCGGATTAAGGTCCGAGTGGGCCTGGGGCTGAGAAAAAAAAGTTCGTCGCCTATACAGAAAATCTCTGAAGAAAAAAGGTTGTCTGACTTGTCTCTTTTCCAAAACGTGCTGACAAGCAAGCAAAAAGGTTATCTCGCTTCCAAAACGTACTAACAAGCAAAAAAAGATGGAAAATCGGTGTGCCTATTTTCATGGTGGGCCTGGGGCTTGCAGTCCAGTGAGCCCCCGCCCTAATATGGCCCTGCGTCAGGTCTCTTTCTTGCGTCTAAATGTAATAGAAGAGAGCAAAGAGAACGTTTTTAAAGTCGAATGACAGACTTTTAAATTGCACATTATTTTGGTCTAGACTATTTTCTTTTTTGTTACGAAGCCTTTCTACCATTATGATGAAATTAAGGTTATCGATAGCATCATAGAATCACCAGAATTTGAAGGAAGCGCACGAAGAACTCGTTGCGTTTGATTTATTATTTTTAAAAGGCATGGAATAATTTCTCAGCTTTGAAATTCTGTCATAACAATTTAAAAACGACTAGACAGTCGAAGTGTATGCTTGATTCTTGTTCTTCTAGATTTCTTTCGTTTCCTCTGCCGTTGAAGTGTTTGGAAGCATTATGTTCTTCCGGATCGAGAGTTCCGTGTGCGTTGTAAGCGTCGGTCGGTCGACGATCGCCCAACCACTTCGGTTCCTCTTCCTCCTCTCCTCCTCTTCCTCCTTGGTTCAACTGCATCCGCCATCGATGATGTAATGACTTACACATTCGATGAAGAAATGTCTCCAGACACGGTGGTCGGCAATCTCATCGACGATTTCCACCTGAGGTCCAGGTACAACAGCAGCAGCAGCAGCAGCGTCGTCTCCCAGCTGCGCTTCGCCTTTCTCTTGGCTCCGAATCTCGACCAACAGTACTTTACGGTCGACGAACGCAGCGCCGTCGTCCGCTCGGCCCTTCGAGTCGACCGCGAGAGGATCTGCCCTCGGACGACGGATTGTGTCATCAAGTTCGACGTCGTCGTTAAACCGATCAGTTATTTCCAGATCCTAAAGATCGAAGTGGTGATCAATGATCTTAATGACAACGGACCGATCTTCCCGAGAGATCGCTTCTACTACGAGCTGTCTGAAGCGGTTGAGTTGGGCAGCGCCTTCGTTGTTCCCGGAGCCAGTGACATGGACAGCGGACGCTTCGGAATCTGTTGTCACGAGATCCGTCAACCGGGAGGAGATATTCGAGCTGAAGGCCCAGAGCAGCGTCGACGACGACACCGATCTTCGTCTGATCCTCATTCGAAAGCTCGACCGCGAGAGGGTCGATCGATTTCAGGTGACGGTCTTCGCGATGGACGGCGGCGATCCGCCGAGGACGGGTTCGATGGTCGTCGACATCAGAGTCATCGACGCCAACGACAACAACCCCGAGTTTCAGAACTCATCCTACGAGGTCAGAGTCCGCGAGAGCGCCGCCAAGGGAACGGTTCTGCTGCGAGTCCAAGCGACCGATCGCGACAGCGGGTCCAACGGTCTGATCGCCTACGATTTCTCGAGGCACACGACTCACGAATACGGACAACTGTTCGGCATCGAACGAAGCTCCGGCGAAATCTTTCTTCTACGCGAACTGGACTACGAGCGGAGGCCAATTCACCTGCTGTCGGTAACGGCCACCGACCAGGGTCCCGACTCCCTCCCGTCACACGCATCGGTCGTCATCCGCGTGGAAGACGTCAACGACAACGCTCCGCAGATCAGCGTCCACACGCTGACGGGGGACGGCGAAGCGGCGGTGGCAGAGAACGCCGGGCACGGGGCGTTCGTCGCCCATGTGTCGGTGACGGATCCTGACAGCGCCGACAACGGCAGATGCTACTGCTCCATCGACAATCAGCTGTTCATCCTCGAGAAGATGTATTCGACGGAATTCAAAATGGTGACGGCCGTTCGCTTCGACCGCGAGAAGAACGACGCGTATTTCGTGACGATCATCTGCCGGGACTTTGGACTCGTCTCGCAGACGTCGTCGGTTGGACTTCGAGTTCACATCACCGACGAAAACGACCACGCTCCGAGATTTCCCTCGGAGTCCGTTTCATTCGAGATTCCAGAGAACTCTCCGATCGGCAGAGAAGTGGCGAGAGTCGAGGCGAACGACAGAGACTCTGGACTGAATGCGCAGATCGGATACACGATCGAAGAGAACTCACACGGAGCCCTGACAATCGACGAAACAACAGGAGTCATCAAGACGAAAACGATTCTCGATCATGAGGAAACTCCGGTCCAGCTTTTCCTCGTGATCGCTCGTGATCAAGGCGTCGAACCCAAGCACAATCAGCGCTTCGAGTGATCTTGAAAATACTCGACGAAGACGACGAGAAGCCGGTCTTCACAGCAGCCACTTACACCTTCACGGTCCCCGAGAATCAACCGCCGTGGACCGAAGTGGGGCGAGTGGTGGCGATCGACAGAGACTCGCCGCCGTTCAACCGATTCGTTTACTTCTTGGACAAGAAAAGCGAATCTCTGGCGAAGTTCGAAATTGAACCTCGCAGTGGAAATATTAGGACACGGCAGGTTCTCGACAGGGAGCATTGGGCTCGCCATCGACTGACGGTTGTCATCAGTCCAGACGACAACCCATTATATAGCGCCACCGCATCAGTGATCGTCAACGTCGGCGATATGAACGACCACAGGCCTAGTTTTCGCTATCCTTCGAACGGCAATGACAGCGTAACGGTGTCGAGCGAGACTCCGCTCGGATTCACCGTCAAACAGATCAGAGGCTTCGACTTAGACTCGGGACCAAACGCCAATCTCACTTATCAAGTCACAAAGGGAGATCCAGGTGCCATGTTCTCCATCGATCCTCTTACAGGAAGTCTAATCGTAAACAAAGCTCTCGAATCAATCGATTATCAGGAAATATTTCTCTCACTGACGATTAAAGATGGCGGATCTCCTCCGTTGACAACGTCGACTGGGTTGCGTATTGTGATCACCAAAGAAGTGCCTTTCGTCGAAAAGAATCGACATCTGCACAGTCTGTTGGCCAATGAGAGCATCGCCTTCGTCCTGGCCATCACTCTGGCCGCCATCCTGGTCGCCATCGTCGTTATAACAGTGGTCATTGCATTGGTTCGAATGGAAGATCGTCGGCGAACAGCAAAGACGAAGGCGACAGTTCCAGCGAACGCGAATCTGATCGTGGCGATCGAAAGACGAGATTCGAAAACGAATTGCTTTAACGGCGACGCCTCGACTACGCAGCATTACGATCAGAAGGAGTCCGTCATGGCGGCGTTCTTTGGTCCTGAATCAAAAAGGGTCTTGCACATCGATTCACTTCTTCGGAAAATGTCGAACAACAAGGAATCGAGAGGAACTGATCTAAAGCAGGTAATCGTGCGTTTAAAAACTCTCACGTCATTTAAACAGCTGATTTGAATTTGCGTTCACCATAGGTTCAAATGTTCAACTATCGACCTTCAGTTTTGTGCACATTTGCAAATAGGCCTGATAGGCCTTCTATAGGCAGAGTCTATAGGCCTTCTATACTGGACGCTGTCATGTTGGAAACGTTTACGGAGTCTCATAAAATGAATTATAAATTACTTTATTTAGAAACAATTATACTAAGTGCTGCTGTTTGGGCTTTACACGTTTCTATATTCAGCATTAGCGTCGCCACGGGGGCAAATGGGGGAAACTGCCCCCAACCTGACCCCAGACCGCCTATCAGATTCGCGCAAATCTTGTGGGAAAGTTTTTGTGGCGTGGGAGGTGGCGTGGGGATAAAGAACCACTGATATTCAATCCTCTTGGTTTTTCGACGCATTGTCTGTAAGCGCTCCCTTAAAGATGTAATTGACGAGATTTTAGCGTCGGTCGACCAGTTTTGAGTTCCGTGGAACTCCAGCAGCGGGACCGCATTGGCAAGGGCCAAGGGCCATGTGTGGTTTTTAGAGCCAGAGCCAGACAATGGAGCTACAACATATCTAGTCTATTATTCACTCGGTACTCGGACTTGTACCCGAACACAGCTCGAATACAGATTCTAGATGCTTGTAGTCGTCATCTTACTCGGTCGGAATTCGAGATATTTGCAGGGATGTGACCAAGACAGTAAGTGGCAAGACCGAGACCAATATCAAGACACTAGCCCTCAAGACCAAGACCAAGACAAGACATTAGGTGTAAAGACCAAGACAGTAATTCTAAACATCAAGAAACAGACAAAACAGTTTTATGCAGTCATTGAAGTCCAGTCACAAATGAGCATTGCATTATTTTCCTTTTTTCTCAGTCAATATCGCTTTACAAACTATGCAATTTGCTTTGATTTTGTCATCAACAAGTGCGTATTCACAAAATGCAAAATTACCAACTGAATGAATCGACGGAAGATGGCAGAGCGGGATGCGTGCTGGAGCGTCAGGCTGACGGAGCGGGTTCAAGCCCCGTCAGCGCCCCTAGTGGCTTTCACACAGGCAGTAATGCCTTCTAAGCAACTTTAAACCATACTAAGACGGATGATTCGACGCCTTTTTAAATCACGGAATTATATGCCATCGGGCATAGATATATATTTACAAACATATATTATTTACTAGAACGATGCTCGCTTCGCTCGCGTTCGTTTCGCTCGCGTTCGCTTCGCTCGCGTTCGCTTCGCTCGCGTTCGCTTCGCTCGCGTTCGCTTCGCTCGCGTTCGCTTCGCTCGCGTTCGCTTCGCTCGCGTTCGCTTCGCTCGCAGTGCAGGGTAATACTATTGTGGAGAATTTGCATTTCTAGTCTATTGCTACTGGAATATACGGCGTCATTTCCGCACGTCTACGGGCAACTACCGGAGATATGGGACCTTCAAAACCCTTATTTTCGATTTATTAACAGCAATCCATCAAATATCTAACTGAAATACGATCTGAAATAAATTAGCGCTTGAGCGAAAGCTGAAATTAGAACGATGGGTCGCGTATTTCAAAAGTTATAGCTGATTTTTGGTTACGAAGTTACGATTCTAACTCGTACTCCGATCGATGTCAAATGAATTCTAAAATGGTGAAACAAAAGACATTTTGGTCAGTTCGGAAGCTGCTCAAACGTCTCATCTGCATTTCTTTACTCTTTCGTTTGAATAAATTTCCAAGAAATGCAGCAGTTAATAAAACAACGACAGTATGTACTGTATTCGGTTTCAATCAATAGAAGCTGGTTTAAACGCCAGAACACTGAATCTGCGTACATTGCCAACCTGTTCTTCTGGTTTTTTCAGCACAACGTTTATAATCAAGAATTGATTCAAAAATAATGATTTATTTTAGGAGAAATCAATTATATATTGAGCACATTGGCCTCATCTGACGCTTAGTGTGTTGACCTTAAACAGCAGATGATCTGTTGATCTAGGGATTCTAGTCAGTATATGAATTAAATTAATATATATATATATATATATATATATATATATATATATATATATATGTATATATATATATATGTGTGTGTGTGTGTGTGTGTGTGTGTGTGTGCGTGCGTACGGAGAGAGGGGGAGCTCTGTGTGGCGACAGCTTTGGTTGACTTTAGTGTTTTGACAGCGTTGATGATGGTTTTCAAGCGATTCATTCGGGGATTTTGGTTTTCAACTTTATCAAAAGATCAACAAGTGATCTTTCCTACTTCACGGTGGCAATCCATCAGAGACGACGACGCGCTTTGGACGGGAGACCGCAGAATTATTTTAATTGCGTCGCGATAAGCTGTCAATGAGACTATAGTATAAACGCCAAATCTGTCTATTTGAAGGCCATTCTCATGCAGGACAGGGTCTGCTAGGTTCATTGTCGTCGTCGTCGTCATCATCATCACCATCATCGTCATCGTCATCAAAAGCGCGTGGCCAGCGGGGGCCGTTGCGTCACCCCTTAACGATGACCCCGCCGAATGGCACGTCTCCAGAGAGTTGATGGAATCTCACTGGTCTGGATACGGATGTGGCCGATCCATCTTTCCCTGGGGCGACCAGGACGGCGCTTCCACGATCGGTCAGGTGGACGACCGATGGACAGGTCGACGTGGCAGTGGAGAGATTGATGAACAGGAACTGTCTCTCCGAGGCGGGTTGCATGTCCGAAGATGGCAAGGCGGCGACTACTTATCAGTTCATTGAGTGATGGTAATCCAGTCCGCGAGGATATCTCCGCATTGGTAATGAAGTCGTACCAGCAAACTCCAAGGATCTGGCGTTGGCACCTCATATGGAATACTAGGTTGCGAGAGTACCAATGTGGTTCAAGTTAAATTTGACAAACTAAAATAACAGTTAATTGAAAATAACTTTACCTAAAATATGTCCAATTAACTTTAACTAATAGTAACTCCAATCAGTCATTCTCGTAGGCCTACATTATTTACAGATGTAGCCTACGTCTAGACAGTTTCGTCAATCCAGCTTTGTCTTTCAATACCCCTGTAAATGAAGACTGATTTAGGCAACTGAGTATAAAGGAGGATCATAATTACAATTTTACATGTACGGTTGTAGTATTTCAGCGCTAAAGCCGAGTGAAGCAAACAAAAATTCGAACCCAGATTTAAAGAAGACAGACTGTGGACGGCATTGTACTGTATGTTGTTTGGAGCCCGTGACCAGTTTATGATGACATTATAGCTACAGTCTCCGCCATTTTTGTATCATCGGTCGAAGTATTTCAGAACTGTCTATACCTCGACCACGGCACTGTATTGCATTTCTAACAAGATGAAACTGGTTTTTTTACATACTCACTTCTGGTTTTGAATTATAAATAATGGAAAGATCTTTTCCCTCCACTACTTTTAGCAGCCGGTTTCTTCTTACTTACTGTAACACATCCTCACGTGCATACCGCATAATTTAGGTCTCGAATAAAGATGCATCAGAATTGCATCCGACAATTGTATAGTCTAATACAGGCGATTCACAGTGCACAATGGCTCTTGTTCGGTTGGATTACTGGTCGAAATATCACCACATTAAAGGCTGCCAATCTCAACAGAAATTCTGTATTTCTTTTCCAGCGAGCAGATATTCGTAGCCTTGGCGACGGTGGCAAACCAGTGATCGTCTTCATAAAAGATCAGAGAGATTCAGACGGATATTTTTATGGAGGCCACGACAGTGAGGGAGACGACGAAGACGAAGGACAAAGAGGCCGACCAGAGGAGAAGACGATAGAAGGCCATCAAGCGATCTTCTTTCGATCTATCGATGCTACAGCAAAGGCAACGACTATGTCGCCACCGAATGGTTCACGTAATGCAAGTGAGTTCTTTCGGTTGGTCAAAAGTGAGAAACGTTTTGTCGGACTTCGACGACAAGTAGCCACAGGGCTCAGGAAACGACCGTTCGGTTATCAGAACTAAATGCCTTTTTCTATTTCTAATCTCCATCGATGTGATGGCAGCATTTCGGTTAAAGCACTTTTTAAATTAGCAAAATGTAATCAGACCATTCGGAATTAGGAGCCCAGTGTTTTATACAGGCCTGTTAGGAGGGGAGATTTTCCCACAAAAAACCTCAAAATCCCTCCCCCCCAAAAAAATCCCAGCACTTACACAAATTTTGCATTGAACTGTGTCTTTTCCCCTCCAACCAAGTCGATTCCCCCTCCCCGAAAGCCTCAATTCCCCCAAAGGCCTGGAGTCTGGATAAAACACTGTAAGGGCCTACTTCATGTTTTAAATGATGCGAACCGAGACTTAACGAGGCCCTTAAAAGCAGTTATATAGAATAGATCCCCTACTGTGTCTTAGAACAATCAACAGTCTAGCACTCTAGCGTTAGAACATCAATAATTAATTGCTCATTGATCCAAAATGTGCGCTTTTGAACCGAATGAACCTTAAGAGCTTAGCCGCCCAAAGTGCTGAAGATGCTGTTGTCGTAGGCTCGTAGCGGCAGGGTCGGATTAAGGTCCGAGTGGGCAGGGGGCTGAGAAAAAAGGCCGTCGCCTATACTGAAAATCTCTGACAAACAAAAAATGTTATCTCGAAAATCGGTGGGCCTATTTTCATGATGGGCCGGGGGCTACATCCCCTCAACCCCGCTTTAATATGGCCCTGCGTAGCGGGCAACCGGCGATTAAGTTTTGCGGTGGCGAAAAAAACTGCTGGCTATGAGGGTTCATCCTATGTGCTGGTGATTAAACAGTTTAGCTGACTTTAGTGTTAGACCATCCACTGATGCCAATTGCATTACTAAAATGGCGCTATATAAGTTCGCAATTTCGAAATTCTAACACTGAATCGCAGATACAATTAGGCATGCTCTATGCAGTAACGAGCCAGGGCCATATTAAGGCGGGGGCTGGGGCTGTAGCGCCCCGCCTATCATGAAAATAGGCCCACCGATTTTCTAGATAAACTTTTTTGCTTGTCAGCACGATTTGGAAGGGAGATGATAACCTTTTTTGCTTGTCAGAGATTTTCAGTATAGGCGACGGCCTTTTTCTCAGCCCCAGGCCCACTCGGACCTTAATCCGGCCCTGTAACGAGCAAAGAGCTGCAGTATTCGAGTTGACCTCTAGACGATAAATCAGAATATTTTAAAAAAACGTTTCTTTACTGTTGGCCAGCGACAAAGGAAAAACTAGTTTTAATTAAGGCAGTTCAATATAAAAGGATTTGTGAATACTGAATACCACTAGCAACACAACATTCCCAGTCAAAATGTTTCAATAAAAATCTTGAGAAACGACAAATTTAGCCAGGGCGATATGTTTGTTCGCTAAATTCTGTAAAGGGTCGATATAATTAAGGCAGATATAATTAAGGCAGTGCTCATATGTAGCCTATACATGGCCTATAGGCCTACACTATACAGGAGTGGAAATTGGTGGAAATTCGTAGAACAAACAGTTGAATGACCTCTCCATGACTGTGTCTGCCCACGACAGCTATTCGTATTCAAATTCTTAACTTCAAACAGAGGCGTCATTTGGGGAGGGGCTGGGGGGGCCACGGCCCCCCCAAGGAAATGAAAATATTAATTTATAATGTATTAATGTGCAAAAAACAAGAAAACAGGGACGTCATTTGCATTTGGGGGGGGGGCAAAAAAGAAAGGAGTGCTTGATGTCGAGTAGACTAATCTGAAAGTAACTAATCGTAAAAAGGACTGACAAGCAAAAAAAGGTCGTCAACTTTTTTGCAAACTCGACAGGTCGAAAAATTGCAAAAATTTTCCAAAAAATTGAAAAATTGCCAAAAAAATTTTCTCGCCCCCCCAAGAAAAGTGTGAAATGACGCCACTGACTTCAAAAGGTTTTTATTCTTTAAAATCGTGTTCGGTATAGGCCTAATATTACAAGGCGCAGCACGTATTACAGCTCAACAACAACTAAATTCCTTCGATTCCATTTCGTTCGCAATAGGGTTTATTCTACGTCACGTGACTAAATACTTTGAGAGCGATTTCATTTCGCCGGAGCCAATGAATTTATTCGCAGAATCCTAAGACGTGTAGGCTACGACTTAGATTTCCAATATTAGTTGCACTTTATCGCAATATTATTAACCGTGTTTCAGTGACTGCCGGTCGTAGAGCAACCGTCTCAAGCGGAAGACGATACATCAGCAACGACAACAGCAACGACGAAAAGAGAATTCCGATCCGGTCGTACGGTAGTCAGATGTCTTCGTGCGCAGTTGGCAGACTGACGACGGAAAATTCAGTCAGAGTCGGATTTTTCGACCGGACGTTTCAGACACGGAAGCCCTTCCACGCTGGCTGCAAGATCGGCGATCTTCACCGCCTTTCCAGGCATTCCTACAGCGATCTAGATTGCGATAGAGACGATAGCAATCTCATCAAATCGACCGCAGCGTCCAACCTTCGAGTTCATTTTGCCTTAGAAGACGTCGACTGCAGCTGTCCCATGCATGCAGCGCGTCGACCAGTCAGAATTAACGCCCAGCGACTGTAAGATTCGCTGACTGTCTCTGTGAACGCTCGTAGCCAGGCGTTTGCGATGGTCAACAAAGACGATTTTCCAACTCGTAACGATTACTGTTTCTAGTCTCAGAAGCGCCTTATATCGTCTCATCCTTATCGTTTAAAGAACTAATCTCAAACGCAGCTCTCTCTTAGTCCGTTTTCCGTCTAACTGCCTAGGCCCAGGGGCGGTTCTAGGAATTTTAATTTGGGTAGGCCAGTCAAAGGCCATGAAAATTTTGGGTAGGCCAAGCTTGACCGTGTCGATGTATCAAAGTTCAGAAATTCTGTGTTATAAAATACAATAGCGCAGCATAATACGGATGTGCGGTGATATATATATATATATATATATATATATATATATATATATATATATATATATATATATATAGCTGAGGACCAGGGTGACCTAACAAGAAAGTAACATTTTGAGAAAACGGATTTGAAGTATGGAAGGAATCTGTAAAATCAAGTTGTAATTTATTCTTTGAGTGCATATAAACATGCAAAAATGAGTGCTTGCAAACTATGTCCATTGCAATGTTCAAGGGTTCAAGGTCAGGAGAAGGTCAACTTGACAAAGTAGCATGTTAGGCTGAGATTTTGCATCAGTGTAGGCCTACTTTTGTGTTTTCCACTATGCAAGAGCATCAGAATGCATCACGCTTGCGAAATGTTTCGTTTGCTGTCAATATTTTCCCAACCACGCAACCCAGTCTCCGTTAAAGCAGATTCATCATTCTTGGTATCCTGATCGTGGACAAAAATGACGGCACAAAAACAAACTATGGCATTGCTTGCAACTGAATCCTGTCATGCAGCGCGTCGTTAAATGCTAGTGAAACGCTGAACAAATTTTGATTTTGGAAAGACGCGCAGTTTAGGTTGCGCAGGTTGATCTTTATAATCCTTGCTGATATCAGCCACAGTAGTATGAAAACTTACGCAGACCACCTGAGTCAACGCTCTTAGAAATTGATAGGCCTACATCCGTTGAGTGATGTTGAACGTCTTGAGATTTAGGTCCAGTTGATTCTACTTCTTCGTTGCCACTAACTCGAGCGCAGAAAAATTATCCATCGAGGCCTAGACTGTCTCTTATATGAGTTGCAAATTCCGCAATCTTAAACGGAAGACGATAGTTACTGAGGCTTTCTCCATCTCTGTTCTGTTAACCAGAACATACATTAGATTACACCAGATGTCCGACGACGTTGAGAATTGATTATCAAAACAGTCATGTCATCCATGTCATCAACCGTCAGATAAGGCCATTCATTAGAGGGAACTTAATTATGGACAGCAAGAGGAACTACTCCCATGGCGAAAACGCCTAAAGTAGCCCCTAAACTCTGCAAAACGCCTGGCCTAAACTCTGCAAAACTCGCCTGGAAGTCTGGTAATTCTGTGGGGATATGGGGGATGAGGAAGGAGAGTACTACCAATGACAGTACATCAAACAAATTAGACACTGAGGAGGGTGGGAAGAAAATGTGTGCAGAGACGTTGAACGACCATTGATCAGTCGGTGATGGTTGATCAATTAGATCGTTTGACAAGATCTGGAAAGAATGGAAACTAATTCAAATTGGCCTTACACTACACTCGACAGCCGCAGGCCATACTCTAATTACCCAGCCACACAACGCATTTTGGAGGGAGGCCAGCTTTTCCGGGTAGGCCAACTGTAGGCACGTAATTTTTTGGGTAGGCCAGACAAAGTTTTGGGTAGGCCATAGCCTAGGCCTAGAACCGCCTCTGCCTAGGCCAGGACTAGCCAGCTCACATGTTTTGCCTGGCAGTCCGAAAGTTTGTACCGAGACACAACTGGGGACCGGTCGACCTAAAGGTTCAAGTTAATTTTTGTTGACGAGCAAAATACGTCGTCACGTAATATTCCCAGCGCTTTGAACTTAAACAAAACACGACGATTAAGAATAATTAATTAATTAATGAGATGCCTAATGCCAGTTCGTCTCGGCGGTATTCGAGGCATCGAGAGAGAGAGAGAGAGAGAGAGAGAGAGAGAGAGAGAGAGCGAGAGAGAGAGAGAGAGAGAGATTCCGGTGGACAGTGGCGCCCCGAGGAGACAGGCCTCGTTTCGAGGGACCGGTAGGAACTGGCTTAGAATCCCAGGTAGAGATGAGTGGATGCTGTTTGAAATGATTTCGCACTTTAATTAATTAATTAATTAATTCGGAATCTGGGTATCTATTTTAACAGCGCTGCTACGATGAAACATCACGTGTCCCATACCGTTGCAGGTTGATTCGCTGCACTACGGACAGAGGCGGATCTAGGGGAGGGCAGGGGGGTACACATGTCCCCAGGCGCCGAGGTGAGGGGGCGTCAAAATTGGATATTTGGGTAAGTAAAATGCACAATAAAGTAGAAGAAACACTTGCGAGGAACTTTTTTGCTCGTCAGCACTATATGAAGAGAGAGTTGAGGGGCGCCGAAAACGATGTGAGGACCTTTTTTGCTTGTCAGTTGTTAGGGGCGCCAACGTACACTTTGTCCCCGGGCGCCGAATACCCTAGATCCGCCTCTGACTACGGATGATACAAAGTATACGGAAATACGTCTCTATGAGTGCTCAGTGCTCTCAAAACCTTGATTCGCGCCATCGTGATCACAAAACTGGAAGACGGAAAGGCCACTCTAGCAGGAGCGGTTCTAGGAATTTTAGTTTGGGTAGGCCAGACATAGGCCATGACAATTTTGGGTAGGCCAAGTTTGGACCGTGTCGTGGCATCAAAGTTCATAAGGTTAATCTCACCCGAAATTCTGTGATTATAAAAAACAATAGCGTAACATAATAGTCATGTACAGTGAATATATATATATATATATATATATATATATATATATATATATATAATAGACCTCTTAAATTAAGGACTGACGTCAGCCATGCTCGGGTCCGCGAACTTTGGTCCATTGTCTTTAATGCCATAGCATCTGCATTAACTGCTGCAACTGGAGTTCGCACAGTGATACAGCTATGAAATTTGGGGCAGTCACGCTCAGAAATGAACTCTCTATGCACCCAAGCAACAGGAAGTTGATGACGTAATTATACTGCAAAATATATTGATTTTAAAACAATATTTAAATCGTGTTAAAATCAATGCATTTCGCATATTATTGGATACTGCTGATCTAGGCCGAATATATTATAGTAGTTAGCATCGGAATCTAGTAAGGAAGAATTCGGCTTTATATGCATTGAGTAGGATCGCAACTCGAGACATGTAGACCAGCTACATGTCTCGAGTTATTAACTAACAATGTAATGTGTTCACGCAGTACACTCTTATAATGATGATGATAATGATGATGATGATGATGATGATGATGATGATGATAATAATAATAATAATAATAATAATAATAATAATAATAATAATAATAATAATAATAATAATAATAATAATAATGTTTTACCACTTCGACATTTGCAATTTTTAAGTACAATGAATATATGTTCATAGTCATACCCTTTTGTGTCAATTAAAATTATTTCAGAGCGATGTACGAAATTCGTCGGTAATGATTCCATAAACGTGAAATTTGTTGACCTCGCCGCGGTCTGTTCGAGAATCATCCGCAATCCGGGTCGCCATTTGTGTAGCCCGGCCTGGTCTAGGCCAAATCGCCTTAAGAGATGCAGTTTATTCGATGAGTGTACACCATTAGTATTATTAGTTATTAGCTAGGCCTACTGATGTTCTCTGTGCTTTGTTGAGTTTCTAACATCGAGAGCAAAGCAGGTGACTGCATTTTAAAAGTAAATAAGCCTGGTTTTCCACAGTAACGTAAGGGGCAGGAAGATGGCAGAAGTTCCGAAGTGGTTACACGCTGGGCAATGGGGATGCACCGTGATGCACGCCGACGATATGGGTTCAATCTCCATAGGAGCCCCTAAGGTCGACTCAGCCTTATTCAGTAATGTACTCGTAAGAAAATCTAGGGATGAATATAAATTAGCATTTAGAAAAATTTATGCCTAGAGATACGTTGAATTTCGACAGACAACGGGTCACTGTTCAATTGAAGACGGAGAGGAAGGAAGTCCTTCTACAAGTAACCTATTTCACAAGCACGACATTTTAACATTTTGCTGAACAGAAGATCTACTATTGTTTTCATGTATTGCAAATTTCTGAAAATTTTAACGTCATTATTTCGACAAAATGCCAAAATGTCGAACTTCTCACTTTATGGGGAAATTCACACTGCAAGTCTGTCAGCAACGTTTATTCCCATTCTGAGAATCTGAGGGGATAATCGTTTCCCACCCCTGCACTAAAATAAACAAAATTTAACCTTCTATCGCGTATTTAGCGAACTTTTTCGCTTGCCCAGTGTTGTATAGCATTTGAAATACAAGTATTTGAAATACGTATTTCAACGGTATTTGAAATACAATTTATGTATTTTGTATTTTATATATTTTATAGTCACTGAGAAAGTATTTTGTATTTCAAATACATTTAAAACAGGGTTGTCCAACTGGCGGCCCGCGGGCCGGATCCAGCCCGCGGACCAGTTTCATCCGGCCCGCCACCGAGTTTGAGAAAATAACAAGTTTTGCTATAGGACCGGTTATTATTAATTAACACAGCACAGTCAGCCTGAGATGTTCCAGTGATCATGTTCTTGATGAAATCGCGGATAGGTATAGGACTATACTTGGACTAGGAGGTTACCAAATTGCTTACTTATCCACACCACAGGTGACGGCGGTAATTAAACTTACTTATTTGCTACTTATTACTAATACTAACTTGCTTACATTTGCCATCTCGCCGCAAGTCTCGTTCTCGCTCAGTTAAAATTTGACGCCGTTTTCAGCAGTTTGCTAATGTCAAAACACTCGTTTCTTGTATACGACTTGGCGCCACAAGCATTGATGATATTGATGTTGCTGGAATTGTTAGAGAAAACCCTTTTCCGCAGTGCTCGCACTAGATTAGAAAGTCTTCACTCAATAGAATAGAATGGATCGTTAGATTGAAATTGAACAGAATGAATCGAATGACTGTCACTAGTCTTACTAAATCTAACTTAGACAATAATTCGGTAGAATACTAATACTCAGGGCTTTTTTCTAGGAAAAAAGGTTTGGGAACTCATCCTTTTTTGCTCATCAACAAAACAGGTGTGGGAACGCCGTACCTGTACGTTCCTAAACGCATTATAACTTATCCTTAATTATATATACAATCTGGCAAAAAAGGTGTGGGAACGCAGTTCCCGTGAGTTCCCACTGAAAAAGTCCTGCTAATACTTACTTACTACTTAATTTTAACTGGAATATAATGTTAAAATAATAATATTATAGCAATATAGCTGTTTATAGCAGTTACCACCGAAGTGTTTTTTATTTCTTGGTTAACACTTAGGCCTAGTCTTACACTAGTCGTATATAGTCTTATTTTCAGTGGCGTCATTTCACACTTTTCTTAGGGCGAGGCAAGACATTTTTTGGCAAATTTTTAACAATTTTTGGCCAATTTTTTGCACATTTCACATTTATTTATTTAATACATTATTCCTTCATTCCTTTGGGGCCACGGCACCTTCCCTGCCTCCATTCCTAAATGGCGCCTCTGCTTATTTTATAACAGTTTTATATGGCATGCCGTACATATATCATAATTATGCAATATTAAGTGCTACAACTTGCTTGGCCCGCCAAGGGTCTAAACATTTTTGTGCGGCCCGCAAAAGCATGAAGGTTGGACAACGCTGGTCTAGGCAATCAGCGACGTGGGTGGTATAGGCCATTAATCTGGGATTCTGGGGTAGGTTGTAAGGTTGCCATTACTTTTCCCAGACCCACGTTTTACCTCACAGCTTAACGCTGCTCCTCATTTTGCCGCCGCCCTCTAGCGAGCAAGGCTGAGTCGACCTTAGGGCTCCTGCGGGAATTGAACCCGCGACTTTCTGCTCCATCGTCCAGCGTTGTTATCACTCTTCTAACTTCCCACCCCACATTATTATATATAATATATATATAATAATTATATATATATATATAATATATATATAATATATATATATATATATATATGTATAATATAATACATTATTATATTATTGTTATATAAACTGTTAAAAACTACTGTTATAATTTTTAATAGCAATTAATTATTATTCAAAGTTATAACAGTAGTTTTCTGTTTATAATAATTATTGAAGTACAGCGTTCCATTTCCAACAACGGTGCCCTAGACTAACCGGGGAGGATTAGGCCTATTCTCGCAATGTTAATGGAATTTGGTGGTCAATCTTAAAGCTGATTGGTCAGGGCGTCAGGCCACCTAGCGAATGGATGCTCAACTATTTTCTTGTTTGCCGATGCAACCTTGGTCCAGTTAAAAACACATTTCCTGCATTATTCGGTCTTTTTGAGTACCATTCCCGTATATAATGGTTCAAATAATTTATTAGTCTAATGAATTAGTGTCTCATTGTATTTCGCCTTTGGTAATCTAGTGCTATTAGCGCAGACCCGTTATATCATTCAATTCCATGCATGGTGTGCTCAGTATCTCGACCATTTGCTGCCCCCTATAGCCGTACTCTTATTTTAAGGATGGGGTTCATCAGCAATTTGGGGAGGGGTTTGTTTAGGCTAAACTGCAAATAATAAAAATAAACATAATAGGCCTAATGCTTTGGCATCTCAAAATCCAACCGACAATTGAAATGCTTGGTTTCCAAAACCCCAAAATAATTCTGATTCAATTATCTGCAATGTCTATCCTCGGATGACAATTATATTAAAAAAAACTAGTAGCTACCAATGGGGCATTTTGCACAATTACAAGTTTTGCGCATCAGAAATGAGACAACCTCATATTTACGATGGTCTCAGACGACCGCTGGCATATCGACATACCGGTAATTATTGGACATCCCCCTAGAAATACTGTAACCCTGGTAGGATTTTTTTCTGTGTTGTCTAAAGTCAACTGTTTGCCGTTGTAAACACATAAGAGCGACCCACAGGTTGAGAATCGCCGCCCTATTTAGTTGTTCGTTGGACTATGCGCCATAGGTTATAAAAACAAAGAATAATATGAAAAGGGGCTCAAAGAGTGAAATCAAGATGGCAGAATGGGTTAATTGCTGGAGCGTCAGGCTGACGGAGCTAGAAATTGGCAGATGGTTCAAGTAATAAACCCAGTTAGTGCCTCTAGTGGCTTTCACATAGGCAGTAATGCCTCCTAAGCCACTTTAAATAATGCTAAGTAAGTAAGTAATAAGAAACAGCAGCACGATTAAAATGGCGCTATATAAATGCATAAGATTTCACCAGCGATGCGATATTATGATATTACGCTCGAGCCGTGACTGCAGTGGATTCTGGGTAACGGCGGCCGGTGGAGCGGGTTGTTGATGTCGAAGAGTGCATTGGCGTCGGCGGCGTTGGTTCTTCGGTCGTTAGATCGAAAATTCTTCAAATCAAAGACGAATTCCTGCGTTTCATTATTTTAGACGAGTGCAATTAGCGTCGTGGCCGCGGCGGGAGAGGACGCTCCCATGTCAAGCGTCACGTAAGTGTTGTTGGGCGGTGGCCTTATTCTCTGCGTCAGTCGCTGGTCTATGTTTAGACTACGGATATTTAGATGGTCACTGATTTGGCGAAATTGAAAATGAAATGATTGATACGGCGCTGAGCTTTTACTTTGACGCATTTGAACGACAACTGTTGAGTATTTTTATCTATTTTTATCGCACCTTATTGCTATTTTATTTGCCTTATTTTTGCAAATCTTATATTTGCTGCATTTCTGGCTGATGGGATCAATTTCTAAAGCTGTCAGTGTTTTTATTAGATTTTCTTGTTCACTTAATGACCCATAATCATCAACGCATATTTTAGTTGGTAATAAGGAACAATATTTGAGAACACTATCTTCAGTTCGATTTAATTGAACAAAACCCTAGAAACATTCTGACGCGCTTATTTTAATAATTCTAATTAAAATGCGATGACCATCATTACAGTAAATTAGAATTCGTGCATCTCTGTGAGCACCGAGTGTCTGCAAAATGTTCATATTTAAGGGTTACTTTTAATTTAATAGCATGATTGCATAACTGCATAACAGCACTTGATCTGAAATAGGTTTGAGCAAATATACAACTTTGACAACACATTGACTGGGACCTGTTAGCAGCATCAAAACCGCTATGATTTTGATTGCACTTAAAATTGATTGCGTGAAGTGTCATTTAAACATTTATTACAATTCTGTTTAGCATTTGGCCTCCAGGGGCGATTTAAACCACTTGGTATAAGAACCATTTAATTCATGTTTAATCATTTTAAAATTAAAAATTTTTACATTAACATTTTGTTGTTTCTCCCTAAGAACAGCCAGGCTATTGCTTAAATGCAATTGTAAGAATTTTTAATTTGAAGCATTCTAAACATTGATGGAATGGTTCTTATACATGCATACGGGGTGCTCTGAGTGCTCGAACAAAACTCGACTTCATAGAAAGAACAGAATTTATACTCTAGAATACTGTAGATCACACATTATTGCAGCTTAAGTTTAGTCATTATTTATTTATTTGAACGTTAATACATTTTTGAAATTAATAAAAAAATACCTTGTACCAAATATTGAGGAGACCTTGTGGGCCACTTTATGAGAGCCAACGGACCACAAATAGCCTGCGGGCCATGATTTGGTAACCTCTGCCCTAGAACTCTAACTTAGAAGAATGCACTTCACATGTCTGTGATGAACTGAATGACGGTTTTCCTGGTACTTCAATTTTAATTCACCCGATTCCTCAAATCGTTGCCTCTTGACGTTATTTAGCATCTCACCATTTTGACCATATTGGAAGTCTCCAAAGACTTATGTCTATTTTCAAAGCACAAGTAGGAAGAATCATGTGGGAATTGGCACCATCACCAAGTTAAAGATTACCACAGCAATGGGTTGCAGAAGTGGAATTTGTCGGGAGATGGATGAATGTTTCATGTTTTGTGTAGAAGATAGATAGGCGACGACACTTACGCCGATTGTTGCTAATCATATCCGTCTTAGCAACATAGCCTGCCAACATAGGCAACATACTGAAGATGGGTCATAACGTCAAGAGGCAACAATAAGAGAAATCGGGTGAATTAAAACTGAAGTACCACCTAATTGCGACTAGTACTGCTGACTAAGTTTTTAAATTTTTGTCTCTAAGACCCAATTAACAATAATGTTAGGAAGTAGTAAGTAAGTAAGGATGTAAGTAAAGTCTTGTATAATGTAAAAGCTATGCAAATATGGCTGCTCTTTGATATGGCATTGAAATAGTTGTAGTTAAATTTAAGTAGACAGTTAAAGTGAGCATCAGTACATCTTTGGGCACTTTGGGACATTTTTCTAAAAGGAATGATTTGATAAGAGAAAAGGTTTAATTTAAGGCCCAAAGATTTACAATGTTGCAGGGATTGAAGGATATGGTGTTTTTGGTCTTGTTAGTGACCTAAGCAGTGCAGAAATGATTTTGATTGCACTTAAAATTGTTTTGTTTTTGGCATTGAATGCTATAAGTTTGTTCATTTTTGGATTTGTTCTAGATATATTAGAGTGTAACTCATGTGTGGGAGCATTTACTCTATTATCAGTTATCAGCTTTGGCCAAAAGCTAAACAAATAGATGATTGTCTTTTTGGCTGCACCCACCCTCTTGTACAATGAGACACATGATAGTAAAGGCAGATTATGATCTTTCAATATATGGGCCCAAGCCAGCCAGGGGCATAGATCACAGAAGAGACTGGGGGGGGGGAGTGCAGTCCCACCCAATAATTACTGAAGGGGTATATAGTATCATTTATCCTCTCAATGTGTTGAATAAATTTCAAACCCTGCTAAAAAAGGTCATCAATAGTTTTTTGGTGCTTCTTTTATGTCCTACAAAGTCTGACAAACAAAAAAAGATCATCGCTAGTGTATGGGTGAGGTGAGTATACTTTAAAAAATTGTTCTATCCCCTCCATTGGTGATGGCAAGATTATGCCCCATGTTTAAGACATTTTAAAGGGCAAACAGTATATTTAACTGAGTGTCCTAATAATCCTATATAAAATGAAGCCAGATATGGTTACTTCTGTTTCAGATTGTTGACTTGTTTTATTATACAATATAGATACATGAATATATTAACCTCTTAACCAGGGATTTAAATTTTAGACGTTGTTAAAGTGTTGGAAATTATTCAAAACTGAATAATGTAATTTTTAAAATTTACTAAATCTCCGGCTATATGAAGCTAAGCTAAGCCAAAGCTGATAACTGATAAGAAGATGAGGTATACACCATTCTTTAGCCTTTTTATTGCTCTTTCTAACTATCTGTGCCAACAACAAAAATTTGGGGGTAGGGTCCACTTTAAGGCCTAAAATAGCGCCCCTCCAAACAAATTTTTATAAGTTCCATAGCAAAATTTTTTCAGCGGTAACCCCACTTGTGTCAGTGGCAAAGTTGTAGGTGAATGTCAGTGGAACAAAATATATAAAAAATTTTGAAAATCAGATCACATTTGGTAGAGGATATTACTTCTAACTGAACAGCTCTTAGTTTTCTCTGCAGTATTTTCTACACCCCGGTCCCAACTAGTACATAATACTTAGGACATAGAGTTTTACTGACACTAAAAGATGTGTCATTTATCAATGGATAGATACTAAAGTGATTTCTGGCATAAAATGTATCTGATACATTGAATCACTATTGACAACGACTAGGAAGCCTACAGGACATATTGTGGACTTTGGACCCAAATAACAGCAGATAACGTTTGAGTTTGATAACGTTTGAGTTTGACTTTGACGTGTCAGGGTTAAGAGGTTACTATAGCATAATAATAATAGTATAAAGATATTATGTACAACTATTGTTGTACATAATATCTGCCATAATTATTATTATTGAGTATAACTGAATTTTTCGAAGCTATTTTTGCAGAATATTGGTGGCTGCTGGGTGGATTTTAATTGTTTGAGTTGACTAGGCTATATATTTTGCATGTGATCATGATATTAGTGTTGAAGGTATGCCATTTATGTCTAGTGTAGACAGGCCTAGTGATAGTATGGAATACACCTTGGTATTAATTAAGTATATGTGTTTATATACCTTTGTACAGGTATGTGCTTTTGCATGCTAGTGCATAGGTAATTAAAGAGGTCTTGGGGGGTTTTGTAATTGAGAATGTTCAGCTGAATGTTTATCTGTCTCTGTGGTTGTTAATCAGTGAGTGTCTGAATTGATGCATGTCATTGTTCTATGTTGCTGCTCACTTTATTCTCAGGAAATGCGGATTAGTTTACATAATTCTGTATGCTCTTATTCAAAGAATGTAACAGTCTATTGAAGGCACAAACATATGGAACCAACTGCTGAAAGATGTTAGTTTAAAGGAATTACAAAAAGCATTCCCCATAGTTTCATTAATATTTGCAGTGCCCTCTTCTGTGAATTTAGTCTGTGTTTGAAATTTATGCTGTAGTTTGTTCAAAATTTTTACAGCTGATCAAATTCTAAGAAGAGATTGAGATCCATCCAGATGTAGTATCTGGATTTGATTGTTTATATTGTGATTTGAAATATTTCTCTGAAGTAAATAATTATCCAGAGTAATTGCAGATATTATTGATGGGTGCTGTTGAGTTAGCCCAGAGTCAAATCTTAGGTAATACAATGAGCTTTCAATTTTCAATTTGGCAGAACGAGAGTTCCGTGGATATTCTGAGTTATATTTTGTGTTCTTAATCATATTTTGTTTGATTCAGTCACTGGATAAAGGACTTTGCAGAACTTATGCAACTTTGTAATACGTGTTAACCCTTTGACTAGCAGCATTATTTTCAAGAAAATGACACTTTTTGGGTATTAACAAGGATGAAAAAAATACACTTTATCTAATTTTTACTAACAGCGATAATCTACCATTATACATACTCTTCTTCCTCACTAGACACTAGATCCCCTATCTGTGTCACCTGTGTTACTGGAACTGGAACTGCTAACCAATTCATACCTTGCATCAGGAGTGTCAAGACTTTTTGGGTGGAGGCTAATGACATGTCTCCCATGTCCTCCTGGGCCAAATGCAAAAATGCTTGGCAATACTATTCTAAAATCTAAACTTCTAAAAATCAAAAGTACAATTACAAAAATCTGAAAAGCCATTCAATTGTTACGTCGATTACAACCTATTGTGGTAACTATGACAAACCAGATTCTAGTCTAGTTGAATAGAAACAGTTGAATTTCAAAATCTTTTAACGGTGAAGATCAAATTGAAGGCAAGTAAAGTTAGATGACAGTCTATGTACATGTGGAAGCTGAGGAGACATGGCATTGTTTATTTTCTATCTTTTGCTAGTTTAGCAACATTTGGTTTTAAATCTGCAGTCAAAGCTACTCTCAAGTTTGCCTGTAAATTTTCTTAATTGGGGAACTGATTATTTTGGAAGTTGCTCATAGCAATCTTTTAAGGTTCCTCTTAGAAATGTTGATTTTAAGGTACTATTACACTGGAGATCAATTAGTTCCATTTATAAATGAACAGGCGCCATTTCAGCATATTCAGAGTTACAGCCAGCCTACAGGAGTCACTACTCAATCAACACCTCACTGCTAAAAGTTCCTAATGACATCATTGAGTGTGTTGCCAACCATAAACTGGTTGCCCATGCGAGTTTGGATCTCATGGCTGAGTTTGATTCGGTCAACCACACCATCCTTCTCACCAGACTGGAAAAAACCTACGGCATTGTAGGCCCTGCCCTAGCCTGGTTTCGCAGCTACCTTAGAGACCGCCGCCAGTTCGTGGCCATAAATCGGGCCACATCTGATCCCACGATGTTGATCAGCAGGGTCCCACAAGGCTCGATCCTCGGACCGCTGCTTTTCACACTCTATATCGCGGATGTTGGAAAGCTGATCAAGGCACATGGCGTACTACACCACACATATGCTGACGATTGCCAGATCTACCTGGCGACGACGCCCAATGATCTGTCAGCTGTGAAAGACAGAGTCGTAGACTGCATTGGCGCCATACGAAAATGGATGCTAGAAAACAGACTACTCGTAAATCCTGGCAAGACAAAATTTATCTGGTTTGCTGCTCCCAGCAGGCTACATCTGATTGACTGGTCTCCATTCCTGTTAAGCTGGAGAAGTTCTTGACTCTTAACCCGTTGAAGGGGGAATTAATTTTACAAGACGTTACCAATTTTGATAATATTCAACTCCTTGGCGTTAAACACACTTAACACTTCACTTTCCATTGCCTTCACGGATCACATCGTAGGCCTAACAAAGAGCTGTGTGTACAAACTCTGCAGGCTCCGGGAAGTCAGGATAACACTTTACACCTCTGTCACCTTACAGTGTGTTCTCACCACAGTGATCTCTGCTGTCGACTACTGCAACAGTCTCTTTTATGGTGTTCTGGACTACTTAATATCCAAATTCCAGACTATCCTAAACGTTCAAAAATTTTGAAGATGGGCCAGGCTATTCTACCACCAGGATCGCCGAGAATCTTGTGAGCATAACACAAAGACGTGGTTTGCATCATTGAGACATTGACTCCACTGTCTCCGAGTTCCCGGGAGCTAATCATCTTTAAAAGATGACCCTAGTTAATTCATGATATTATCACTGGCAAAGATGTGGTTTGCATCATTGTTTAGCCAGTACCATTCATCCGTGCAAAAAGAAAAATCAAATCAAATCAAGAAAACGTTTGACTTCTGACACCCGCTATGATTTTCGGCGACGCTTTAAGGCGTAACGAAGTTAATATCCAAATTCCAGACTATCCTAGCCAGGCTAATCTACCACCAGGGTCGACATTGAGATCATCATCTTAAAAGATGCCTAATAATTCATGGCATTATCTGGCCAAGCCAGCTAAAGATTCCAACCCTCGGTGATGAGATCAGCATTTCTCCCGAGGTGGACCACTCCAGTGGAATACCATCCTACCTGAAATTAGGATCAAAGATCAAAGATTGATTAAGATCAAAGCTTGGCCCATCTTCAAAAACAGACTGGAAAGCCATCTGTTTAGGGAGTCATACCCCCTGTAAAGTGCCATTGTTTTTGGTTATGCTATGTTTACGGCACTATATAAATAGTCCATTATACAATACAATACATATACTGGTTGAGTAAACATGACCAACAAAACTCATAACCAAAAAAAGATTTACCGGTATGCTCTTATGCTCTTCCATTTGTCATGCCAGCAAAATACGTGATCCACGATTCTCCATCAAACCAATTTTTCAAAGCAAAAGAGATTCTACTTGAAACTAATTTCATGCATAAACATTTAGCAAAAAATTTTAAAATGTAAATATTTTCACGGACCAACTAAAATCAGCCTGCAGGCCAAGGTTTTGTTGATGGTTACACACAGACTGCGGATGTTGCTTTTCGTTTGAATGTGATGGGTGCTGATCACAACAGATGATATCCTGCCATCCGTGCTAGTTCTGATGACAATGACCATGAAATTATTTAATACTATGCTTAGTTATATTAGGAGCTGAAAAATCCTGTGAACTACAAAGAAAGTCCACAAAGTCCTGTGAACTACAAGAATTGTTTTGATTTTGTACTGTAAGCACTGCCCACTTCCAGTTTTTGGCTAAACTATAAATAGTATGTTCATAAGTAAGTAAAAATTAAATTCTGCATATTTATAATGTGTTTAAAGGTAAGCAGACATAATTACTGGATCTAGTCTGGTTTCCTCCGAATAATACTAGCACAGTAGTAGTGCTTGAGCACTGACTGAAGATCAATCTGAAATTGAAATATGCCAGTGAGTAAGCTGCTGTGGTCATCAATTTAAGGTAGAATACAGCTATTGACCAGAGTGATTACAGTTAATGTAAGTGTGTGCTTCAGATAGATTAGATATGCTTTAATATTTCTTGGAACTTATTGGAAAATTAAAAATTTAAAGAATATTATGAATTAAAGCAAAACATTTGTTTAAAAAGGTCATCACTGAAAAATATCTTTTGCTTACCAGTGCATATTCATGTAAATATGCAGCTGCAATAAAATTTAAGAATGGCACTTCTAGATGAATGCACTGTCATTTTACCTGTGGTGACTATTGAGTGATAGGGATTGTCCTCATGTTTGTCCTCAGTAATTTTTTGTCACCTGCTTTGCATTTTCAGAGCACAATGTCTTTGTGACAGAATTGATCCCAAAAAGTGATTGTGTGGAGACTAGTGTGGAAAGCAGTGGTTCAAATGATGTTGACTCTAGCCAGCTGTAAGGCTGTGCTTTCTACAGTCTGCCTTAGACAAAGGCTTGCTTGGCAGTCTGATGTGACCTACTTCTATTGGTCTAGCTGCTGTCTGCTTTTGCTTACTTTTGCATACTTTTGTGTATATTTGTCTGGATATGGTGGCATATATTAGTGAGCAAAAAGATGTATGTATATATGTATTCTATGTAATGCAAGTTAAAACATTAAGTGCATAATTTTCCTCTAAACATACACACATTTAAGTCAAGGCATTCCTCATTGATGCTGCATATGATGGGATTTATCTACTGGAATGAAACGTTCTGTTTCATACATTGTCATATTTTGCAGAACAAATAAAAAATTTGATACATTTTAAATTTTTGTTGTAAAGTTGTGTATGGATATTGAGGAAATTCTTAGGATTTACTGAGATAAAATGGCAGCAAAATGGTCTAAGGTTGTTAAAACCGCTGGTTTTAAGAGGACTGGTTAACCTTTCAAAAAAAGACCGGTTAATCAGTTAAGTTAACGGCAGCCTGATCATTAGCAAAGCGCTTTGGTGTTGCAGCCTGGTACGATGTGCCTACATCAAAGCACTTTGGTACATTAAAGTGCTTTGATGTTGCTGGCGCGCCGATGCTGGCTACATCAAAGCATCAAAGTGCTTTGATGTTGACGTCGCCTACATCAAAGCGTTTTGATGTTTTCAAATTGAAATTACAGTTAACCGATCTAGGTTAAAAGGACCGGTCCTTGCTCTTAGGACCGGTTAACCGTTAACAACCTTAAGATGGTCTTAATAATGCCATCATAGGCTACTTTTAATTTTCACTTGCTTCAGTTGGTGCATTTTTAGAAAATCAGGTAACTAGTTAGATTTGAGTCAGCAGTTTTGAGTCTGTACAGTACTTGAGAGTTATTACTGTCTTGTAAAACATGACCTTTATGATTGCCTAACATAAAACCATTGAGAATCTTGCTTAATTAACGTTTGAAAGCCATTTGATCTGCACAGTCTTGAAGACCACTCAGTTGGAATTGTAACTTGTTTGTTATGTTCACTTGACAGAAGCCAGATTGCATTCCTGTTATTTTGAGAGTAATTCAGATGCAGAATTAAATAAGCTCTCCTGCTGTGATATTTAGTGCCAGTTGTCATATTATTAACTGCAATTTATACATTCAAAATAAAGCTTCTTTTAAAAGATTTTAGAAGAAAAGTCAGCATAGAGGCACAGTCATTTTGTTTTCAAGTGATTATGTGTGAATGTTTCAAACAACTAAATCAATAAATTCATAAATAAGATCACTTTGTTATGGTCTAGTGCACAGAGGTTACCAAACCACAGCCTGCAGGCAACTTTTGGCCCACCAGCTCTCAGAAAGTGGCAGGGGGGAAAGTCTCCACATTTGATATGATGACAGACTGCTTTTATTGTTTTAGAATTTGGTTTATGAAAGCTAAGGATGTCTCACAACTTTTATAATTTTATAGACATAAATTTAGAGTCTTATGCATCAAATCAATTTCTCATCACAAGAACTGGGATCAGAATCATCTATGACATGGTCTAAATTTTAGAATTTTATGACATTGTGGCCCGCTTAAGTGCCCAAAATAGTAGATATTGTCCTCCACTTGAAAAGCTTGAGAACCACTGGTCTAGTGGTTAGTACATCACTGCTTACAGATGGAGGAGTTTGCCGTTTTGGTTCCCTTGACTGGTCCATTCTGATAAAACTTACTGCCTTAGATGCATCATTATAATGATTACACTGGTCTACATCAATTTTGCTGACTTGAAGATAACGGGTAATCTTTATGCATTTTGGTGTGCTGAATCCCAAAATCACACCCGTTTCCTCCAGTCACGTCCAGTTTTTATGCAAAACACTGTTTTATAATTAACTGTTTACACAAATAACATAGCATTATTTATTATAATTATTGAAAGAAGGCAGTGAACACTGGCAATTGTATTTGTGGCTCAAGGACATGAATTGTGTAAAGGCAATTGTGCTCATCTCCTTAGACTTATTGACTTGGCATAAATCATGAACTAGCTGTGTAGCTTGAAGAAAAGTGCATATTTCTATGTTTCATATAGCAACAGTAAGTACATAAGAAACACCTCTTGCATTTGTATAGTACTTGTTATATTACTAGGTGATAGTTGTTTGGTCTTAGGTATCAATAGCATAGCAATAGCTAAAATCAAGTGTTTATTTTCTAGTGAGGTTCAGCAGATCCTAGGGTCATTTGTATTGGTTTTTATTCTGTGGAGGGAATGTTAAGAAGGAATGATTTTAGATTAAAAATTTGCAAGAATTGAAAGAACCGGTGATTCAGGGTTCATTCATAATTAAGAAAGAGATGTCAGCATTGAGTTCCACAGTTGTGGTGCACAATATAAAGAAGTGTGCTTGTAGATTTTTTTTTTAACTTTTTCTGTTTTAAGTGGCAGTAGCAATTGAACCTAAGGCATTCATGAATCATATTTAAAGCAAAGAAAGATCAAATTGAAGTAAGAACATGGATTGTGCTTAAATATAGCAAGAAGATATCGAGGTTGTAGGCATGCATCATTTGTATGTGATGAGTGTGTTTATTTCTCACTGAAAGTAGAAACTTTTCTTGTGTGTGAGTTTGAATTGTAATGGTTCAGAGCAGAGATTTGCACTGTACTCATCTGCACTGGCCTGAGTAACATTTTGTGTTTTTAGGTAAGGAAAGTGAGTCAAGTTATTCTCTTTCAACTGCCTTGAGAAGAGGATAAGCTTGGCTTGAAAGGACTTGACATCAGCCTACAATTCATTTGCAATCCTTACAACCAGGCCTGAGGAGAGGGGGTGCAGCGGGTACATTGTACTGGGGCCCATGGAGTTTTCATGGGCCCAGATCTGGTGGCGATAAGTTTTTTTGCTTGTCAGGGTGTTTTTTTGAGAACTGACAATGTTTTTTGTTTGTCAGGTTTTTCGGAGACTTGATAAGTTTTT
Source organism: Metaphire vulgaris (assembly GCA_018105865.1). Classification (NCBI taxonomy): domain Eukaryota; kingdom Metazoa; phylum Annelida; class Clitellata; order Crassiclitellata; family Megascolecidae; genus Metaphire; species Metaphire vulgaris. The sequence continues at coordinate 4,556,913 of CM030836.1, read as the reverse complement.
CTTAAGAGCCCACAAATGTTTTTGTTCCGGGCCCTGGAATTTCTCTCGGGGGCCCTGCTTACAACTTCACATTCATTAGGCTTGTGGAACATGTCCACAGCAAATGCAAAGTCTCATGACCAATTTGAGTATTTCATCTTGTACAGGAATTCTCAATCTGTACTTTTTATCTGAATAATGAGTATGGGAGCTGACTGGTCCACAGTTATCTATTGAACCTAGGTTGAAACTGGTTATATAAGATTTATCTAGAAATCTAATGATATAATTTAAGGATACAGTTTGGCCCTGTTTGGGAGACCATTCTGCCCTTGTTGTAGTAAATGCCCATTCTTAGGATGTTACCACAGTATCTGACTAAAATACAGTGAGTTATTAGGCTGGAATTTGTAAGTACTAAGATCAAAATGCACAGAATGCATATTAACTACACCATTAGCCTGGAATGATCCTTTTTAACACCTTGAGTCTAGGTAGGCATGCTCAATGCATGGCTGGTAAAAGAGCAGGATGGACTAATCTGACTGACTTTTTTGGCATGAGTAGATTGGATAAATCTGTCAGTTTGATAGCCTCTGCATTGTAGCATAAGTCCTCCAATCTCCAATAGGACTAGATATAAAAATATTTTCAGTTCCTGAAAATGTCAGCCTCTTAATGTTCATTACTGAAAGGATTGCTGCAAATCTCCAATAGGTTAAGTCCATGTGATTTTGGTAACAGGTCTTGATTATAGTTGTCATTTTGTTTAAAGTGTATTCTGCCAAAGTTGTGGGACATGCACTATTCTAGATGGTGCCTGAGATGTCTAGCTAGCCAGAGCTAGACATTCCATGAATTCAGACATTGAACCGGCTGGACACAGGTGGCAGTGCAAGAAATTGGCCAACACAGTGGAGGACTTCATAGCAACAGTGTATCAGCCAGTGGACACAGTGGAGGACTTCATAGCAACAGTGTATCAGCCAATCAATAAGATTGTTCTTTTTCTCATGATTTTCAGGCTTAGAATGGAACTGAGTGTTCAGTTTCTATCCAGCTATAGGTGATTGGACTGGAATGGTCTAAGTTTTTAAGATGAACTGATTGAAAAGTAGATCCAGAATTTCTGCAGAATTCAAGGACTGATTTCCAGATGAAAAATAAACCAATGTAGACCTGGCTTAAGTGAGGTTGCTATCAAATCAAATGATGGTCTAAAAGCTCAATAATGTTTAGAAAGCTAGTCTGTATAATAAAGGTCCTAAATAAATGTCTACTTCCCACTGTAATGATTTCATAGAATCCAAATGACAACAGTACCTGTAATTAAGCTCTAATGGTGGTGTATGGGAGACATTGAGATGACACTGACAGTAGATTAGCTACTCAATTTTTGAATAAATTATATTGCAGGCTTCGTCAGGTCATCTGCTGTAATTGTCAGCAGTAGTGATGCCATATGCATAAGATGCTTGCTCAACATCTGCCTTTTGATGCTATAGTTTGCTTGATTCCTCATGCAGGCATTTGCTATGTTTATCTTCTAAATAAAGACAGGCAGCAATGCCTCCTAGCGAATGCTCCAAAGTTATGCTGTTGGCTGTCACTTCTTATCATTATATTTTTAGTTAGTCAAGACTTAAGAGGCTTTCTGTTCAGGAAACTCTGAAGAAGGCTTCCATCTAGTAGGCCAGTTGATCTGGTTCTAGTCCCAAATGGAATCAGTGATGTCTTTTTTTGAACTTTTGCACCAGTGAAACAATGTATGTATGAGTGATCATGTGAATGTGTTTGTCTAGTCTCATTTATATGAGAAGTAATGCATGAGAAGTTACAGAGAATAAAAAATCATGGCTTATTGTCAAAATTAAGCATTCTTATTGTATTATATGACTTTTGTTTAAACTAGGGCTGTTAACGATTAATGATTTGTGTGATGATTAATCTTACAATAATGAACAATTAATTAATACTTACAAAACAACTAAAATGGCAACAAAATGACAGTAGAATTTAATCTTCTGATTAAGTAGTTTGATTTTCTAATTTTTTATTTTGCCAGAAAAAATATAATTACTGTAATTGTCCACTTCACTCACTCAAAAGATTTTGACCAGTCTTTTAAGCAGACTAACTTCTTGACACTCTCAGGACTTAACAAAATAATAATAATAAATACAAACTTCCTTTACAACTAGCTACCGTATATACCGCGATAAAGTCGATCCGAGTATAAGTCGACCCCTAGATTTTGGGATTTGAAGGTGTATAAAGTCATTGACCCCACTGGCCGCCGATTCGATCAAATCATTGACAATCCGTAGGACCGGTGTTTCCGTCGAGTGTCCCTGGCGGTAAGCAGATTGATTTTTCGGCAGACCATTCACATTCAGGTAGGAAACAAGCCTGTTGTTAACCAGTCTCTTCGCCAGCCTTGAAAGAAACGGTTTTTTTTTAGACTGGGCGAAAACTGCCATGGTCTGCCTGGTCTAGACCTGGCCGCTTAAGGTGTGGAAGGACCACGGCCTGTTTCCACATGGCCGGGAATTCACCTGTTCGTAGAGAGGTGGTCATGAGAGCCACTAGATACGGAGCGACCAAATCCACAGACTCCTTCAGAAGCCATGACATTGACAATACTAACTTATACTCTTCATTGCCTTGACATTACTATGACAATTTTCAACTTGTATTACAAAAGATTAAATATCACAATCTCGAGTGGATTCACTGTGGTGACTTGAAAGTTTCAAGTATGTCACTGACAGCAGAGCGATTTTACTAAATTTCTTTGCTTTCTTTATGAATGGGACAGTAGGGCACGGGATCTACATTGGACCAAGAAAATATGGCCAAAATGAAGAAACCTTGAACCAGGAAGCAAAATGATTGTGCACACAAGTTTGGTAGACCCGAAAATGTGCTGCTTCCACCATTACACATAAAATTGGGCCCCATGAAGCAATTTGTCAAAGCACTCACAAAATCTGAAACTTAATTTCAGTACCTATACAAAAATTTCCTCACTTATCAGAAGCAAAGTTTAATGGTGTCTTTGTTGGTCCTGACATGCGAAAACTTCTCCAGGACCAGATGATGACATCAAAAGAAAAAGATGCTTGGAGTGCATTTAAACAAGTAATTTTGAGTTTCTTGGAAATGAGAAAGACCCTGATTACAAAAATATAGTTGACACCATGTCAAAGACATTTGAAAAACTTGGGTGCAATATGATTCTGAAGCTATAAGTTTTACATTCTCACCTGAATTTTTCCCCAGAAAATCTTGGATCAGTAAGTGAAGCGCAAGGTGAGTGGTTTCACCAAGATATTAAAGAAATGGATAAACGACACCAAGGCCATTGGGATGTAAACATGATGGGAGATTACTGCTGGTCTCTCCATCGGGAAACCTGGGATACATCACATAAGAGAAAGAGCCATTCATGGAATTTTACTGAGAAAAAATTGAGAAAAAGCTGGCAGGTGTGACATGTCTGCTGAACAACATTAACCCCTTTACCAGGGATACAATTTTTAGACGCTGTCACCGTACCGGGAATTATTTTTTGGAAAAATGTTCTTCAAAAACGAAAACTGTAATTTTTTTGAATTTGCTATATCTCAGGCTATATAAGAGCTAAGAAGATGAGGAATATGCCATTGTTTAGCTTTTTTACTCCTCCTTCTACCCATCTGTGCCAGACAAAGAAATTTTGGGGTAGGGTGCACTCTACGGCCTAAAATAGACCCCTCCCAAAAATTTTTTTAGAAGCCCCGTAGCAAAAATTTTTCAGTGGTAACCCCACTTCGGTGAACAGCTAAGTTGTAGGGGATGTCGGTAGAACAAAATAAATCAATAAGTTTGAGAATCGGTCAACATTTGGTAAAGATTATTCAATTCTAACCCGAACAAGTCGTCGCAACAGAAGTTAGCGATGAATTTTGAGAAAGTTTTGTAATTTTTTCAATTTGTTTTATCTCAGGCTATATAAGAGCTAAGAAGATGAGGTATACGCCATTGTTTAGCCTTCTTCACTACCAACTTTTCATGGGGTTGGGTGGAAAATGCAGAGTTTTGTTAAATAATTGTCAATAGTACTCGGTATATTGATTATATTTGGCTAGTAACTGGCTACTGAAGCCATTATTTATATTTTGGGTGAGAATATTCAGGGTTGCTGGCTAACAAACAGTCTGGAAAGTTGATGATGAATATTCTCATCACTGCCACCTAATGAGTGATAATGATGGGTGAGGATTCTCGTCACTTCCGGTAAAGGGGTTAATATGGGCAGCCCTAGTTTAAGCCCACAGAAATGTCATGCTGTCAATGTCTGGATGCCTCAGATATTATAAGAGGTTGACGATTGATTTGATATCCTCTGAAACAGTCAAGTGTCCACTGTGGATACTTGGTTAGAATTGATTTAAATTTTGTGCTTGCAAAATGTGTTGCTTTTGCAACATATGATGTTTTCCAGCTTTGTAGTATTGTTGGTAAGATGACTGTCATGGATGTTGTTTTTCTGTTGTTGTAGAGTTCCGTGGTCAAGTTCATCATTGTGTACTAAATGATGGATAGCAGAGATTTAGACAGACATTCGTGGTGTGGTGCATTTAGCTTCAGTCAATCGGATTTCCACTTACCACTGAGTGTTTTACAGTTGGACCCAGCTGACAGGGCCGTTCTTCGAGTTGCAGGTCAGTATAATTATGGAAAATTACATTTTATTCTGTATTATATGTCTTGTTTCTGCTTTGCGTCTTAAAGCCCGTGTTGTATTGAGTATGTTATAGCCAGGTAAATTTCATTGGAAATAGTCTTAGGATAAACCTTAGGACAGTGACTGATTGTATTTTAATATATTGTAAAGGTTAATTTGAAAATATTCTAGAATTGTGAGGCTTCTAGGGAAGCATAATCATATAACTCCTAGTAAAATTTGGTTACAGGGCTTGAATTTGTGGAAACCCCTTGTGAGTAGTACAAACATGTCTTGTTGACAACTTCTGATCTGACTTTCTTAACAAACTTTTTTTTTGTAGTTGTTACTTTAAAATACCTTTTAGTCTTAAGTTGATCAATCTGCAATTATTTATGGGATGGTATCCTATGACTGATTTTGTAATTTCTCCTTTCAGTCATTCAATGCTACACTATTCTCTCTTCTGTCTTCATTTCTTGAGCAGCATATTCAGTAATTGTCTGATTTGAAATGTCCAGCTCCTGTCCCTCTCAGTTTGCTTGTGTTTAGTATCTCTGCTTGTGTTCTCTTCATTCAATTTCTGATCACTTCTAAGTTGCCGGAATTCATAGAGGACAGAAGGAAAATAGATGTCTTTGAACTGTGGTGTTGGAGAAAAATGATGAGAGTATCATGGACAGCAAAAAGAACAAATATATTTCCATCACAGAAGAAATCCAACCAGAGGTTATATTAGAAGCTAAAATGATGATACAGAAACTTAGGTATTTTGAACACATAATGTGAACCAATAACCCCATAGAAAAGGAGATTATGCTAAGAAAAGTGGAGGAATTAGAGCAGAGATAGTGAGACTTTTTTGAATCAGGTCCACATTCCGTCTTCAAATGTTTGTGATGGTCCATTGATTACAATGGAAGTCCTATTATTCCTATGCCTACTACAGCGTAGTAGTCAACTTCGAATAGGCCTAGCTACGGGTCCTCTTAATAGACTGTTGTAAGCAAGTAAGTAAGCAAGCAATGTTTCCTCTAATTTTTTTGAGTGTGTGCGGAAGAGTATTGTGCCTGAGCAGCACCTTTTCATGCCTGAGTACCTGATTTTTTTCACTTGTCACCACCCAAGACAACAACTAAATCAGTGTTATTTTAAACTCAAAATCACTGCACGGTGGAACCTTGGAAACTGCTGCACGGCATTTTCTTGTCATGTGCGCAGCCGCGCAGCTTAGAGGGAACATTGTAAGTAAGTAAAATATTGTCAATTTCTACAGCATTTTAAAAAGCAGCACTGAAGTGGCTCCTTATTCCTAGGCGCTTAATCTTAGAATGAAGTAGTTATAGCCAAAGGTGGGTGGGTCATTCATGCAGGCTAATTAAATCCGAAGGGATCTGTGGTGTGGGTGCATGAACATTGGTTTTGAGTTGAGTTATTTTTGCTCCTTAGAATGTTTGCTAAATGAAATGTGTATTCATGGTAAAGTTAGACTGGCTGAATTCTGACAGATAAGGCTGTGGGCGTTGCTGTTTATGGTAATTCAGCTGATGGTTTTATATTGTTTATTTGAAGTATTCCAGTTTTGATGTCAAGTGTTAAATATTTGATGTGTCAGAAGCAGGTCCTCTACATAGCTGAACTCTCAAGATCTGCTCTTGTTGGACTGTCAATCTTAAGGACACTTCTATGAGAGTAGTTTAAAACAAGTATTGAATTATTAGGCCTGTTGAAATTATTTAAGCCATTATCAATAGCTATGGTAATTGTCAGTAAATTCTTCATGGAAAGTAAACATAAGAAGATCAAATATTTCTCATAAAATGTCTGCATTAGTGGTTTACTTTAAATTCTAACTACAATTTCTGTATAATATTGAAACAGATATGGCACTTAACTTAGTTAAGTAACAGTTATTTCCAGAAATTTGCATAAAGTTCAGACAGTTGAGACAATGCAATAGAATCCAATAAGAAGTGAAACTACTTAAAATCCAGGGAATAGAAATGATTATATTAATTATCATCTAAGGTTAGCATAGTAATATGTCTTGCATTGACTCTTTCGGAAGCACTTTCTAAATTTTAGATCATCACTAAATGACTGATACTTTGAAATTTTATAGAAATCTGTAACTGAACTCTTAGCTGTTTAGAAAAATGATGCAAACACTAGCTAAGTAATACAATACAATACAATACAATATAAGATCGCCTTATTAAATAATATTAACCTTGGCAAAATGCAAAGTCAAAACATGCTGTATATAATTGCAGATAAGTCGAGAAATTTATGCCTTAAAATTTGCTTAAAACCGCAGAGTCAACTTCTCTGCGAGTCAATGCAATTTTCCAAAGAATTTTGGTAAAGAAACACATTTCCTAATGAATTACAACGTTAAGCCATGTTGTGTCTACTGGTATTTAAAGATGCTTTAGTCAAAAGATGCTTGATGTCTGGCTCCTTTCTTAACCTCTTCACCGGGGATTAAATTTTCAGACGCCGTCACCGTACTGGGAATTTAATTTTTGGGAAAACGTTCTTCAGAAATGAAAATTGTAACGTTTTAAATTTGCTATATATTTTTTTGAATTTGCTATATCTCAGGCTATATAAGAGTTAAGAAGATGAGGGTATGCACCATTGTTTAGCCTTTTTATTCCGCTATCTAACCATCCGAGCAAAACAAAAAAATTGGGGGTTGGGTCCACTGTACAGCCTAAAATAGCACCTCCTCCCCCAAATTTTTTTCAAAGCTCCGTATCTACAATTTTTCAGCGGTAACCCCACTTTCGTCAGCAGTACAGTTGTAGGGGGATGTCAGAGGAACAAAATAAATCAAAAAGTTTGAAAATCGTGCAACATTTGGTAAAGATACATCAAGTCTAACCTGAACACCTTTGTCGAAACGAAAACTTGTATTGGCTACGAATTGCAAGAAAATTCTGTTTAAAAAAAATTGCGATATCTCAGGATATATAAGAGCTAAGAAGATGAAGTATGCACCATTGTTTAGCTTTTTTATTCCTCTTTCTAACCATCCGTACAAAACAAAACAAAATTTGGGGGTAAGGTCCACTTTACGGCCTAAAATAGCACCCTCCCAAAAATTTTTTAAAGCTCTGTAGCTAAAATTTTTCAGTGGTAACCCCACTTTCATCAGTGTCACACAATTCTGCTACCTTGGGAGCCTAATAACAGAAGATTTGAGATGCCAGGAGGAGATAAAGAGAAGAATAGCGATGGGAAAACAAGCCTTTTTGGACAGAGGAGAACTGGTAAGAGGAGGGCTAAATAGAGAACTAAAGAAGAGACTGATAAAAACGTTGATATGGAGTGTCACTTTATATGCCTCAGAGACCTGGACTCTCCAGAAGAAGGACATACAAAAGTTGGAAGCATTCGAGATGTGGATATGGAGAAGAATGGAAAATGTCAATTGGACGGACAAGGGTGTACTAGAAGTGCAAAAAGTACTACAGATGATGGACGAACAAAGATAGTTAATCAGCACCATCAAAAAAGACAGAGGAACTGGATTGGACACATACTAAGAGGAGAAACATTGCTTAGGACAGTAATTGAGGGTAGTATATCAGGAAGAAAGACAGAAGAAAGACCAAGGAGGATGCTATTGGACTGGATGATGAAAAACAGATACACAGCATCACATAACCTATGCAGAAATCAAAGAAGAAGCAAGTCGCAGAGAGGAATGGAAACAATGGAGCCCTGAACCTGTCCCAGAACAGAGAACATGATGATGATGAGGAATTGAAGACAAAGATCTACATATAATGTTGCAAATAAGTGCATTTTGATCCATGCTTGAATTATATGGGTCCATCATATCATGACTTAATGATTAGCAGAAATTATTATTGGCTAAAGAATTATGACAGCCACAAGGAGTGTGTATTGACATTCTATGCAACTTGCATTCAATCTTACTGCTGCACCATCCCAAAAGTTGTCTAAGATGTGGTTGCTACATGGCTTTCCTGCAAACTGCTTGCCCTTATAAGGTAGGTGGCATTGTCAAAGTAATTGAATGAATATGTAACTAAATGGACCAATGAGCCAAAATATTAAGTAATCTCTTCTGTTAGCAACCAAATTTGCTGGCAAAAGACCATGAAAATGGACTTCTGAGCATTAAAGTCAATTTATTATTGATCAGTGAACTTGTTACAAAGTAGATGGTGTAATTATCTCCAGATCAAAGTTAGCAAGGTTTTGATACCTGTTAGACTAATTCAGTCTTTGGAAGTTTTGCTAAATACCATTTATATAAAGTAAATATTTTATTGTTAGTGTTTTGAACATAGAACCAAATGAAGCATATGGCAGACTTCAGGATCATTAAATAGAATAGCAGAATGTGAACTTTGTTAGTGTTGTCTAGGAAATAACTAAATTTTTGTGGTTAAAAATAGATGAAAGAGACACAGTTCAAAAGAAGACATTCACAAAATGGGTGAACAAACATCTGATACGAGTGAGTAGTTCTTCTTGTTAAGGCTGTTAGTTTTTCATATTAATGTAAAAGTTTACTGTTAACTGTTGATATTTTTGTATTGTCATTTGATATTTGCTTCAAATATAAGCTGCCTTGATTTGCGTGAGAGCGGCCGCTTTTGTTTAATGTTGGAATTGAAACTATCTAACTGAACAACTATACTTCTTAAAATGTTAAATCAAAAGAATTCAGACTTTGTTGCATTCAAATATGTGGAAATTGAATTATTAAATTTGTTAAGATGTCATTCAGCTGATTTGTTTGCTAGTCTGTTTAAAGATTTGCTATTTGAGAAAACTGATAAAATTGCTGCAATTTGATCTGCAAATTAGCACTTTCAATTTTTAGCTACAAAATGATTTGCACTTTGAGATTCATGTTTCAATTTGATTAATATGATTGCAGCAAGAATTTAGAGTATTCGGGCTCTTGAAATTTTCTTTAAAATCTCTTTGTATTGTTTGAAGTAGCCTTTTAATGAGTATGAAATGCAATTTTAGTTACCGACGTTATGTGTTTTGGTTACCATAATGAAGGCTCTTCTGTGTTTGTATTCCTTTTTAATTGTTTCTAATTCAGGTATTACAGCAGTTATGTTCCTTTTGTTATTCTCATAAGTTTTACCTCTCGTAGAGTGTCCACCTGCTCATAGTCACTGCTTTCGAATGACTCGTTCATTGGGGTTTGTCCTTTATGTGCTATCAACACATGACTACTAATTTAAATTAGCCAGACTATAATTAGTTTTGACAGGCATATTTAAAATCAGTTAAATTAGGTAGTTAGCTGACAAATTAGAATTAGAAGTTAAATTACCCAGCGATGACACTTGGTTTGAGCCTTGAATGCTTGGATTCTTGCTCTTTACCACAGTAATTTATTATTTCCTATCATTTGCATGAGTTGATATTCATTTCCCCATCTTCATTTAATGTTGAAACAGTCACTTGAATGGGAAATTATACTAGTTTGACTGTACCATGTGATCAAGTCTTGCTGTTTAAACTATAATCCAAAGATTTTAAATCACTTTAGAGTGCATGACTGTTCCTGTAAAACTTTTTCACTTCAGTGACATGTACTTAGCAGCGTTAAAAGCATCCGTCTGTGAGTAGATTGTAGCTTGTACTGTATTTGCACGATTATTACCTGCGGGTAATACAAGAAATTACAAACCGCAGCCACCCCTTGCGGGGTATATTCGTATTCGGGTTATACTGGAAACTTGAAACCTCGTCAACACTCTCGGCGTCCTGTCAGCGCTCTCGGCGCCCCGTTAGAGCTCTTGGCACCCCGTCAGCGCTTCGTACATTATAGTGTCGACACCTCCAAATACCTGAAGAAGAGCATATGTGGATTATGTTCGTGTGCGGCCTATACTGGGACGTTGGAACATAATTTGTCATTTTCCGCGGATTATGCATGTATGCAAGTTATATACGTGTGTGACTGTGCGGGTAATAATCGTGCAAATACAGTATTTGTACTTCTGCATGTAGTATCACAAGTAAATGACATAGCACCACAATGTACAGGATCTTGCTGTAAAAATAGATCGAAATTAACCAGTGAAACTCTGCGCTTCCTCAGCCAATGAGATGTCTTATTCTCAAATAATCAGTGCGGTATTTCTACATCTGGCAAGGTATAAATAATGTTCGTGTCAGCGGCCTTCCATTCAAAATCTTGACTTGGCAAAGAAGAGGAAGTTTCAATCTAGTGAAGACTGAGTCTGTGTTATGGTTCTGAGTGAGGAAGGCTATTCCAGTCGACACATTGCAGCAAAGGTCGGCTGTAATCAAAATACGGTTGTGCGCATTTTAATGAAGCATAGGGAGACCAAAAGTACGAAAGATTGACCCCGTTGATGTCAGCCTAGGAATTCAACCACCAGAGACGATAGAGTCCTAATCAGAACATCTCTTGGTTACGAAAAGCTTACGTCTCCTGAACTTCTGATGGAATGGAAGGTAAAATGTTATGTTGAAGTTTGCAGTGCAACAGTGAGGAGACGGTGCTTGCAGTATGGACTCGGGGAGGGGGGCTGCAAGGCACTGAGAAAGCCCTTGCTGACATGTGAGCAGAGGAAGAGACTCAAGGAGCGGGCGTCCAAACATTCAAAATGGACAACTGTTGACTGGGTGAAAGTTCTTGTCAGTGATGAAAGCACGTTTTGCATTCTAGGGAACCATGGTAAGACCTTTGTTAGAAGGTTTCCACATGAAGAATACAAGCCGGAGTGCCTAAACATGTCAGTGAAGCATCCAACCAAAGTTATGGTGAGGGTATGCTTTGCAGCCAGTGGGGTTAGAAGACTTCATATTGTTGACTGGATGGTGAATGCAGAGAAATACATTGACATTCTAGAGAAACGTTTGCTACCATCAGCTGCTAAACAGCTGTTTCCTGGCAAGTATTTGTTTCAGGACGATAATGCACCCTGTCACAGAGCGAAAACTGTTGCCTGTTGGAAGAAGAATCATGGAGTTTGCACCATTGACTTGACCGCTCAGTCACCTGATCTTAACCCTATTGAGAACTTGTGGTATAAAGTGTCAGTCCAGCTTACCAAGAAGCAGCTGCGGACAAAGTGCGAGCTGATTGAGTCTCTAATTGCAGCCTGGAATCGCATCATAACACAAGAGTACCTTGTCAAACTGGTCCATTCCATGCCACACAGACGTCATTTAGTTAGAAAGAACAAGGGCTGGCCTATAAAGTACCAATGGCCTCAATGATTAAAAACAACCCATTTTAGGGTTACCTTATAAAATTGAAAACAATTGTTGAGTAAAAGTAGTTAGAACACGCATCATTTCATGTGAACTCCTGAGTGACCATTTTAGTAGATTCGAGAAATCATATAGTGGTCATATTTCTTCATAAAAGTTGCGGGAAAAGTGTATAATAAAGTGACATCACATACAGAAATGGAAGCAGAATTAAAATTGCTACAAACCGATACATAATAACCACCAATTCTACAAGAAAATCTGGCAATAATGTCAAAAAATGATGAAAATACTTCGGTATCGTAAGTGATGCAAGACTTTTTCACACCACTGTACTTCATCAAGAGAAAATGAGCACCGAACAAACAGTCATAACAGGATTAACATCAGGAAAAAAAAATAGAGGGAGACCGGCAACAGCCTGGATCGACAACATTGGCGAGTGGACTAAACTCGAAAGCTCATGTCTTATCAGCACAGCCAGAGACAGGAAATCTTGGAGGTCAATTATTCATCACTGTGGCCAACCTTCATCCGTGAAGGTGACTTAGATACAGATGCAGACAGACCATTAGTTGCTGTGGTTAATGCTGTTAGAATTAGCATAGGTTTATGAGCATGTTAGTACCAGATTTCTTCGGTCGAACGGTCGAGTACAGGGCACTAGCCCAAAAGGCAGACCAAAGAAAAGGTGGATTGACACCATAAAAGAAGACTGCACAAAGACCTGGGTCTCACAATACAGAATGCTCACCGCCTATCTAAAGACAGAATTCAATGGAGACGTGTAATCGATGAGTTGCTACAGCGTGCTACGGCATCGCCATAGCGTTTGATGATGATGATGACTTATTCTGAAACTATGCTTTTAACTACTATTATGAAATAATTATTTGTTCTTTATAAGTTGTTTTTCCATGGAATTGGTAATTTCAAAGTGTGGGGAAATTAATTTAATAAAAGTTTCATATGGCTTATAATGAAGACCTGTTCTTTCCCTCTAAATTAACTCGAATGGTGTTTTATAATGCTTGATGTGTCTTTTTTTGTTACACATCAGCACTGGAATGCTGCAAAGGTTTGTAGAAATTATATTAAATTTGAAGCTGCTTTATTATTTGACTTTGACTTTCTTGAGCTTTGCTTAGGTCATATTGGGCATTTAAAATATTTTCTATTTTTCGAGAGTTTATGTAGTTTATAAAAATATGAGATTTTATCAAATTTACATAGTCTTAACTGGTATATGCTTGCTTTTGCTTACTACGTGTCATTAGTTCAGCTTCTTTTGATTTCGTATTCAAGTTGCATTTTCTGCTATTGTTTTTAAAATTCTGTCCTAGAACTTTACTCTTACTTTTACCTGTTTATGGTTGGAAGCAGTGTGTAACTCCTGTGTGAGAATGTGTATGTGATCAAACCTTTTTTGAAAAATTTCCATAAAATTTATTTGATAAGTGCTGAAAATGCTACTAATTAACCTCTTATTTTTGGAACCCTTGTTTGACTTGCAACAGAGCTACTGTTTAGTTTTAGTACCTATTGTGAATTTGTTAAATATATTTTATAAAATTAATTCAGGTAGGTTATTTAGTGATATTTAAAAGAAAAGAAAAGCTAACAAATATTTTTGGTTTCTGATCTTTACTGGTTTTGTAATAAGAATTATTTTAAGCCAAATGCAATTGTAGTTGTTGGTTGAGCAATTCAAACAGCTCATTTTTGCAGCTTCCTTAAGAATACTATAAGATTATTACATTGATTCAAGGGAATAAGAATATGGAGACTGTGTAAAAAACAACACATCCTTTTACTTTTATTATTATGATTATGATAATGATGATAATTATTATTAGCGATCAATTGGAAATTGCCTCGGCAAATTTTGACCCCCTTCTCTTGTCAACAATTGTCAACTTTCAGTGACCTCCCTATAATTATGTTAAAAACTTTTGACCCTCCCCACTAAGATCAGTGATGGATCCCCCTGAAAAGTTTAGGTTATTATTTTTGTGGTGATGACCTTTTCCCCCTTTTTGTTCATCAAGTGTCATAATGTGGTGGTATCGACCTTTTTTATTTGTCAGACTTTTTTACGTTGTAATAAATAGTATTCCATGAAATTTCCCATTTTTATCATTTGTAAAAAATGAAATTGTTGACGTCAACTTCTCTTGATCCCCTCCTCCAGTCAACAACTGTCAAACTTTTTCATACCCCCTTCCTCTATTTTATTGAAGTAATTAATGGACAGTCCCAAATCTGAAATTAAGCAGCAGAATTATTAGTTTATTGACTGTCCAGGCTTGGTCTTTCACTCTTTTTGAGTTGTATGATGGTTACGAACTTATGGCAGTTCAAAAAGAGCTTTAAACATCTAGGTTCACATTAGAAATGTGTTATTTTATAATTTAAAAGCTTTAAATATTCCTTTGATGTTGTTACTCTAATATTGTTAGTTGAACTGTCCACAACAGACTCAAGTCCACAATTTATGTGAAAAGTATTTTAATCCATTTCAGTATAGGCCTACAATACATTACATGATACATTCATATATCCAATGATTCAGTTCAGTACAATAAATTGTAACTAATGAAATATTAGTAAACTAATAAACATTAAAGTGGTACCCGGTTCGTACTCGGATCCGCAAATAGTTCATCAAAATACTTGGATTTATTACCCGGTGAAAAATGTCTACCTGGTTGACCCTTATTATTATTATTATTATTATTATTATTATTATTATTATTATTATTATTATTATTATATGAACAGTGCCCTGTTGCACTGATGATTGCTGTTTTGTTATTAAGTGTTGGACATTTGAGAGTTTGTAATGCCATGAAAGACAGGATTGTTGTATTATAATGAGTATTAGTTGGCCATCTGCTAATGCCAAACACACCTCTTTAGTTGCTTCTTCAATAAAAAGGTACTTGTGCATATCTTGAGGGCATTAACTCTGCTGAAGAAATCTTATTACTTAGAAAAGCTTAGTCATGTGACTCATACCTTTGCCTCTTTCTCTCATTCTCTCTCTTGCTTGTGATATCTCTTTCTCTCATTCACTCGCTTGCTTGCTCACTTACTCACTCACTCACTCACTCACTCACTCACTCTCATTCAATATATTTGTCTTTGTCTGTGTCTTTCACATTCTCTCTGTATGTAATCTAGAACGTGTGTACTGTGCATTATGCAATATGTTAATGTGGGTTGTTTACTCATGAATGTACCTGGGCTTTGCTTTGTGAAATGAATGACCATACATTGGGTAATAAATTCCATCTTATTTTTTGCATTTGTATTCCAGCAATATTTAATTACTTATGGAACAGTTGATCTTTGTGCAATAAACTCAGTCTATTTTTAAAATGCAAAAGCATTGATGTGCTGGTCTTAGTTATTGCTCATTTCCTGACTGCTTGTCCTCTCCTGACAAAAGGATCTTTATATGGACATTCTGTTGCTAGTTAGATTTATTCATAGAATGGTTATAGACAGTATGTTTGTTATCTATGGATTATATGCACGTGCAGGATGTACCAGTAAATTATTTAATTGATTAAGAGATTTAAGCATGTGCTTTTCAAAGTATAGGTAATAGGCATGAAAATGATGTAGTGTTTTTAACTTCTTCTATGAGACTATGAAATTTTGTGGTGCTGTGCTATGGATCAATTTGGCTCTGTATTTTCTCATTTGTTTTTTTATTTTAGTATTTTGTTGGAAAGTATTTAGGATTGTATTTAGTTCTGTATATTATTTTAAAGGTGCAACATTATCTGATTGAAGATCTGTTTGAAGATCTCAGGAATGGTTTGAATCTTATCAGTCTTCTGGAAGTTCTCTCACATCAAACATTTGTGAGTGACTGTTTTTAAAACAGCATAATTTTTGTATTACCAATAAAATATATGCACTGTAGTGTATAAAGTTTACTTTATTATTGATTTATGGGATGATTCTGATTCTATTTTAGCATGATTAGACAGTTTTGTTGGGTTTAAACATTTCTTTCATTTTATAAGTTTTGGAAGAAAAATATCTTTGAAAATGTCATGACTACATTTAGCATGGATTAGTTTGCTAAATAGATTACTAATTTAAAAATTTTTGATTGTTTTACTGTTCACATTGTTTTTACGATTTATGGATCTTGTTGATTTCAGCCAAGAGAAAGAGGTCTTATGCGATGTCATCGAATGCAGAATGTGCAGACAGTTTTAAATTTTTTACACTGCAAAGGCGTAAGTTCAGTGTATGCTGTTAGTCGCTTATGATATGTTTAAGAATAATGAATCCGATTACTGTATTTTCATGCATATAAGACGCGCGTGTTATATGATTTTTTTTACACGATTAACCCCTTAGTGCATCTTATATTTGTGGGCGTCTTATATAAATTTTTTGGAACACAAAGAACTGGCCTCTATGTCATCATCATTATTATTATTATTATTATTAAAGCTAAGATTATTGTGGTGACTAATCCGGAAGGACTATGTGAACACAATACAGTGTCAAAACAGAATCATAACTAGTTCGAAATAGCCAGGTCTTTAAGCGCTTCTTAAGTGTATCTAGTGATGGTGAGAGTTGAATGGCCAGTGGTAGACGGTAGACCATTCCAGACCCGTGCTGCCGCCACGGGAAATGCGCAATCACCCACGGTAGAGAGACACGTTCGCGGGATGAGTAGCACTGCAGTAGATTAGATCTCAGACGTTGCCAACCATCAAGATCTGAGACACGATGCAGTTCTGTATTTTGGTATGCCGGGCCCATGCCATGCAGACACCGGAACACCAGCAACACCAGTTTGTATTTGATATGTTCTGGCACTGAAAGGCAGTGTAGGTCTACCAGTAGAGGTGTTATGTGATCACTCCGTCCGGATCGGTGAATCAAATGCGCGTCAGCGTTCAGCACTGTCTGAGGGCGGTTTAGGAGATAACTAGGAGTCCCTGTGAGGGTGGCATTGCCATAGTCCAATTTTGTCAGCACTAAAGCACTGACCAGTGACTTAAGGACTGTAGTGGAGACAGATCAATAATTAAATCCAAGACTGTAAGTAGATGCAAGTAGAAAGGTGGAGGGAAATTCTTCCAATTCAAGACAATCTCTGTCTGTCTGTCAGTCTCTCTCTCTCTCTATCTCTACTTCTCTCTCTCACCCTCTCTGCCAGCAGTCACATTTAAGTGAATGAGGATTGTGACTAATCAGGATTCTGAATAGATTCCTTAATGCAAATGTTGGCAATTTTGGACCAATTTTAGCAAATTTTGGCAATTTTTTGATGAATTTTAGTTGAGAGGGGGTGCAGCCCATCTTCTTTCCAGGGGGTGCACTGCACCCCCTACATTTTTCCAGGGGGTGCAGCTGCACCCTTTGCACCCCTACTTGCGGTGGGCCTGTGCTGCTTGCGTGATGAAATTAGCCTTGCTGAGCGTCTCCATTCGGTTGTCTCCGCTTCTTCCTTGAGTCCCATAGACTTCCGGTCTCGATGACCTCGGAACACCGATTGATTTTTGACGGCCGATCTGTTCTGTATTGTCTCCTGTGTAATCTTTCTAGAGCAATTCAGACTGTAATTGGTTTGGATTTTGAGGGCGATAGCTTCGTTGTCTGAACTCGACTGCGCTGCCGGTTTCGCTCTCTTAATAGCGCTACTGTTGTGCGTGTAATTCTTTTCTTTTGCGACGACTTCAGCGGAATTGTAACCACTTTCTGCTCTGATCTGCAGTGAACAGTCGAAGTAAATGGATCTGTAGGCAAAGATGTCGTTAGATTGATCCCGGAGAACTTTGCGAGCAAATCCTTCGATATTGATTCGAAATCCGGCAGGAAATCGAAGCTTTGTATTAGAGAATGGGACTGCCATTGGAACTGACTTTTTAAGAAAAGCGGAAAACGTTGTGATGAACTCACGATGATCGACGTCATTAACGTTTACTCCAACCACTGCATTCGACATTTTCTCATTCGTGTCGTTTTCAACAAATAGTTTGCGTGTTGATATTGGCAAATAGCCATGTTGACTCTGGGCTAGAGTTAAGACTGACAAGACGGCCGCAGATTCGAGCCCCTCTGGGTGATTTTGGGCAATTACTTCTGCTCTCTTTTTATTTTCATGAGTAATTTCACATGAAAAATCCAGGCTGTTCTCTGGTGATTCTCGTTGCTCGACCAAAGGATCACCAAGGCCTGCGGCGCTGTTGTGGATCGGACGAGACTGGCCTCTTTCACATTCTGACGTATCAAGATTTTGCACATGCGTATAACATGCCAATGACTTTACACAATTTGATTATCACTATTGTCAACACCCCCGTGACCGAGAAAGTCATCGAACACAGAACCGCCGTCACCGCATGATGCCGATTTCGGTTGAAATTCCAAGAACGTCCCATGGAAGGCTACAGCGTTGAATCGTTGGATAGTCACTGAAATCAACTGCAGTAAGAATGACGTTTCTCTGTGATCACCTGACAGCTGCGACAAGAGACAGCCGATTCGTCTGATGAAAGTTAGACCCTCTTTGTTTATAGGGCCTAGCGTTTTAACGCCAACGAACGGATCGTAGTTTGGTAGTGCATTGACGTATTTGTCGATTTTTCTTGTGGCAGCTATTTCCGATGGGCCGCCTGGAGATTGAGCAGCCACGGCTCTGTATGAGCTTGCCAGGGTGTCGATGACTGTAACATCCCAAGTTAGACATTTTCCGTTCTCCCACGGGTTGAGAGTTTGGCCGTCAGGACGTTTGCCATTGGAACGAGTCAATCCGACCGGTTCTTTCCTGGAAGGGATTCCAGCTCGAAAGCGCGCGCCAGATGACGTCGTTTAAGGCGGCGTGTCTGACTATTCGGCCCGGACCCAGTCGGCATGATAGGCCGTGAGATCCATCGGAGGTCACCGGCGTTCCACAGCAGCAGAGGTGCGGTGCGCATAGGTCCACTCCTAGGTGTAAGCCAGTCGCTATCCGAATTGCTTCATCGTCGAGTCTCAAGCCTAGGGCTGTGATGGGGAGGCAGAACAGCCAATCTCCTGAATGCAGCGTGGTGATGGCGTTGAGTCTGGCTTGATGGAAGTCTGAGGTGATGGTGGATTTTAAGTGGAGAATGTCTCTCTCGACCAATGGACGATCCCAGGCTGATTGTTTGCTAAGGTTTTCGCCGGCAACGATGTCGTGCTCATTACATTCTGAAGACCAGCGTGTCATTGCGGCGCTCAAGTGAGTGTCCTCAGGAATTGCCATGTTGGCGAGGATGGAAGTCTGGAGCCTGGTGGTACCTGCAGCTGAAGCCAAAAAGGCAGGAAGTGCTAGCGAGGTTGACCGTCGGATGCCCGAGCCTCCGTCTCTGATTGGCAATGTAGGCCTGGAGCCAGTGTTCGGCTGAAAGATTCAGGTTTAGGACTTGTGATAGACCTGTTCGCAGTAGTTCGTCGAATTGGATGAGTGTTGGGTGGTCCATGCACGGAGCGCAACGAAGAGTGTACAGCATCCGTGACGAGTTGATGGAGCAGTGAAGTAGGGTGAGGGCGTCGTGTCTAGGCAGGTCCTTGATCCGTGAGATGCCTAATGCCAGTTCGTCTCGGCGGTATTCGAGGCATCGAGAGAGAGCGATTCCGGTGGACAATGGCGCCCCGAAGAGACAGGCCTCGTTTCGAGGGACCGGTAAGAAATGGCTTAGGATCCCTGGTAGAGATGAGTCGGTGTTTGAAATGATTTCGCATTTTTTGACGTTCAGCAAAAGGCCAATTTTGCTGGCCTCATCAGACAAGATTTTGACGTCACGTGCCGCCTCTTGAATTGAACCTCCGATGGTGAGATTGTCTAGAAAACCTATACGCAGTTCTGAAGAGAGATTTTCTAGTAATGGCTGGATGGTCATACAGAACAAGAAAGGTCCCAACGGGTCTCCTTGCTGGGCGCCCGACTGCGACAGTAATTTGTACTGGCCGAACTTGAGCGTTGACGCTTCGGCGTATGCAGCATGGCAGTACGGGTAGATCGATGGCGTGGCGGATAGGACAGCCGTTAGCATTGCCGAGCGACTGAGGCTGTTAAATGCATTTGTGAAGTCCAGTTTCACTAGCACCGAGTCCGGACCCAAGGCGTCTAGGAAGCGTCTGGCTGAGTGGATGGCTGCTTCACATCCGCCTGGTGTGCCGATGCTGAGCTGGAGAGGAGCTAGCCTATCGACCACTTGCGAAATCGCGAACGAATTCGCACATTTCGAGGCTAGACGTCGCCAGTAGTATCCGATGGCGATTGGCTGGAGACCGCCGTTTTCTTTCTCAAAGCCAACAGATTGCCTCCGAAGAGCACAGGTCATACTACTTCGGGACAATCTCCCCTTAGCAAGAGATTTATAAAATTCGTGAGAGAAGAGAGTAGCGCAGGACCCGTATCACTGTGATTGACCAGCTCCAGTATATGTTGGGGCCTTATGCCATCCGGTCCTCCACTGGATCCAGAGGGGAAGGATCTGATCTCTCTCAGAATTTCTGACGTCGTTACCTGGAGTGGCTGCACATCGTTATCAGGAGACGGTATTCCTTCGTTGTCTGTCGGTTCGGGATGCTTTGAGCGAAGTTCTTCTACGGAAGTGGCGTCGGCGTCTACTAAACTGTCGTCAGAACATAGGATGCGCAGTGCTGCCCGAACGTTCCCGTCTTCGAGCTTCGAACAAACGGCTCTGAGCCAATGTTGATGCGACACTAAAGGCAACTTCTTCGGGCGTTGACGCGTTATGGTCGTTGGTGGGGGTGTAACAGCACTGGTTAACGCTTCCTGACAGGCGCTGACTCTTTTCTTGATCGTGGATGTTAGGTTGTTCCACCTGCCGCCTCTGGGAAACGTGCCCAGAATTTCTTGACCCACATTCAGTAGTGCTATCCAGTTCTCTGTGCGGTTATGGCCAGAACAGATCCTGTCAAGTAATGATGCCAGGTGGAGTGCTACTGTCGTGCGCGCACCTTTCGGTATGTGTTTTATCACACCATGATGGAAGTCAGGGTGAGATATTTCTGTAACTTCAATGCATTTCTGTGACTGTAAAACAGATGAAAGGCTTGTATCATTCACGGATTGCAGAGAAGTATAGGATCATCTGTAACGCTATGAATTGCCAGTGGAGGCTTATTTGATCCTGGGCAAATGTTGTTACGAGGACCGTGCAGATGTATTAAGCCGCTGTTTTTGTAGACATGTCTGGCAGTTTTACAGTGGCTACATATTCCCAGTGGTTTGATCGTATTCTGGAAAGAAGATTGCGAAATAACGGTTTGTGAAGACATAGTAGATTAGCAGAACGGAAGCATAATTCAATCCAACTAATTTCAACTAATGGATGATAAGATAACGTCAAAACTCAACGGCGCAGCTGATTGTAATAATCATCTCCATGACGACGATCGGTGGTTGATAGACCTCGTAGGTGAAGACGCGTTTTAAGAAATTCAAATATCAGAGTCCGAGTGCAAAGTAAACATACTTTCCTCAAAACAATCCAGGTGGGACATCCACCTTGAGAACAACATCGATCGCCATAATCCTGGAGCAAATGCCGACACAAAGATACGAAGCACACTACTGAAACACCGTGAAAACGCAAATTAATCGAGTAAATAATGAACACCGCTTAACTTAGCGTGTTTGGTTGATCGCATCGCATGATTAGATAGTTAGGCAACTTATCTGTAGACATAATATGACGGTGGATCGTGGCAGAGGGAGGCCCTTCCAGTTCAAGGCAATCTCTCTCTCTCTCTCTCTCTCTCTGTCTCTCTCTCTCTTTTTTTTTCTCTCTCTCTCTCTCAGCTGGCAG
The DNA here is from genome assembly GCA_018105865.1 of Metaphire vulgaris. Lineage (NCBI taxonomy): Eukaryota > Metazoa > Annelida > Clitellata > Crassiclitellata > Megascolecidae > Metaphire > Metaphire vulgaris. The sequence goes on along the minus strand of CM030836.1, from coordinate 4,535,139 downwards.
CAGCATGGAAATGAAAGATGATTGTAATTGGTTGGGTTACTGAATAAAGATTTGGTGTTAGGTGCTTAAATTATTGAAGTAGGTATTTTTAGCAGTATGACAGTTGACTGAACCCTTTCAATTCAAGGCAATCTCTCTCTCGCACACTTCCTCTCTGCAGGCAGCCACATTCAGGTGAGATAGGATTGTATTTAGCCAGGTTTCTGAATAGAAACTCAGTATTTGACTCTTTGTACATCTTATATATGGGGGCATCTTATCGATAATTTTTTGAACACAAATCATGAAAACCTGCCGTCTTATAATTGGGTGTGTCTTATACGCATGAAAATACAGTACCTCAATCCTAAAAAAGCAGTTTAGCTTTTGTTTGAAATTCTTTTTGAATCTGCTTTAGGATTTTGTCGACTATTTTCTAAGTGCAGCAACCTTTTTGCCATAATTCTTTAGTTACACTTTAGCAGGAGGCCTGGGCAAGTACATTGTGGGAGGTCCAGTCATCAGGGCCCACCTTTTGAGGTGGGAGGTCCTTGTAAGTACAATATGGAATGCCCTGTCATCCACCATAGCTGTGTAACATTATAATGTAACTCTCTTGTATATCATAATATCAAAATGTATTTACTATCTCAACATGTAAATTGTAACATTGAAATAATCAAATTTGTTTTCAGAAAAATGTACCAAATTTAAAATTTTAGTCTGGGCACTGTCATGAATGCCTTCTTAAGATCATCAAACTCAATTTCTGATGTAATTTCAGTGATTTCTCTTGCTGTCTATTATAAGCAGTTGTATCAATTGTTGCTTATGCTTCCAATCTGTTTTCAGATTCTAACCATGTCTTGTATGCATCAATATGAGACTTTGATACATCATGAGCTTTCAGATAATTGCTCATGTGCTTCCAATTCAACATATCTTCTGAATTCAACTTAATATGTCCTTTTGCAAACAATTTGCAACAGAAACCTGTGAATAAACCAGCCACTGATGATCCACAGCACCATTGTTTGGCAGTTTCCTGGAATTGCAGAACATTTTAGATTTTCACTATAAACAGGGAAGTCATAATCTAGCACTTGCACGGGACCATTTCATACGATTTCTGTTCGCTGCTGATCTGTCAGTTGGGTTGGCCAGAGATCGCAATTGCGTGAATTCCATGCAACGTCCTCTAACTTGAGGCACCTCTCCCGCTCCAAACACAATTCTATCGGCATCTTCATTGTTTTAATCAGTCTCTAGATTCTTCCATGTGCAATCTTTCAACAATTTCGTCACTGTCGCTCACTCATTGATTCGTTGTGATATTTTGAAGCAGCACTCATAGAAATAAGAACTTTTTTGATTTGCCTTTTCTCTTTTTAGTTAATATCTCCTGTCTATGCTTGTGTGTGTGTGTGTTTCAAGCAACCACTTTTGAGTGTACACTTACTTTTTATTTGATGTTAATCACTCATGATTATAATACAATTTTTAAAATAATGTAGTGAGTCAGTAGTTGAACAGTTTGCATCACTCAAATAGGATATTGCAAAATGGGTTTATGAATTAATGAGAAATTAATAATTCATTTAAATGGCTAAAAGATTACAAACAAATTGTAAGAACATTGAACTGGCGCCTTCTGGCCGCCATGCACGCGTTTTACGTGTTGAATCGTTTTTCGTCTCCCGTACTGTCTGTATGCCGAGAATAGCTCAGCCCATCTTCAAAAGCAGACTAAAAAGCCATCTGTTTAGGAAGTCATACCCCCTGTAAAGCGCCCTTGTGTTTGGTTATGTTATGTTTACAGCGCTATATAAATAGTCCAGTATACTATACTATACTATAAGATGATACTTAGTACCAATGAAACTTCTTTTTGGCTAAAATGTTACAGCATGTCATAAATGAATCATGCAATGCAGTGTGTGTACATGTATATTTTGGTAGGTAAGTAAGCAATGAATATTTCTAAAGCACCCAAAAGCTAGTTAGGGAATACCAGTTAATCCAAAGCAGTACCTATAAATGATAAAACGATACTTCATTAATTTAATTGTACAACTGTAAATTATTTGTTGCTAAAAAATTTTTTAAAGTATTTATTAAAAGTGGAAGACCCCAGGTGGCTGCCCGTACTGCTCGCCCCCAAGGCCAACCTCACACTTTAGCTTCAAAGCTTCTTATAAGTTGTTATTTGACATGAACCAGTAAATGACTTTGGAGCAAATATCTCAGAGGTTCTGCAGTGAAAGTAGCAGATAAACTAATAATATTAGAGCTCTTAAACTTTGTTATTGAGAAGAGGATTTTTGTTTAGAGCTTATTGAGACAAGGCAATCAAAGGCTTTATTATTTATTTCTTATAAATATTCATGCTGTGCCAATTGAGAAATTGTTCTGAATTGTAATTCCTCGCAAATAATTTGCATATTTTCTGCATATATTGTGCACTTTATCTAGGTAGACAATGAACAGCACTAGGGGTGGCAACGGGTAACTGGTAGGAGCTTGGGTACCTGTTGGCTTCCTATTGCCCGGGCAGTAAAATTGGGTACAGGTATGGTGGAAACATGAACCAAACAGTCATGTCAAACCAGTGGCATAGCCAGAATTTCTCGAAGGAGAATTATGACCATTGACCATTCCCAACTTCGCGAAAAATTCTGACAAGCAAAAAGTGTCGTCACCTATTATTTTACTTGATTAAGTTAGTTACATAGCTATATGAGCACATACAATTATATTGATATTTTTATTTGCTTATTTTTTCTTTTTTGCTACCTTAAACCCGATTTTTGCGCCCCTCCACCCACGGAATAATAATATGCAATAAATTAAATTTTGGGTTGGGCAACCAAGGGGGTTTTAACCACCAAAACCCCTCCTTAGCTACACCACTGTGTCAAACTCTTCCTCTGGAGCGACCAGTACCACACTAACTCTCAGGCTGCAACTAATGATTCTATCAGGATAGAATCCTCAGTTCCTATAATTCCTGCACTATCTCCTCAAGTCTTCAGGTCTAAGCTTAAATCCTTCCTTTTTCTAAAATCATTTCCTCCATAACTGTAACAAATAGCCTCACTGCCCTTCAGATGTTGACTATTGCCTTGCTGATCATATACCTTCCATATAGCTATTTTAAGAAAGACTGAACGCCTAAGAATAAGCAGCTAGTGTTGTGCTGCTTTCCAAGGCGCTATAGAATCCACAAGATTTTACTTACTTACTTAATTAGTTTTATAGTGGTTAGTTTAGTTTTTAGTTCATTGGGTGCAGTGATCGGAGGGGTTGTGACTTAAGGGTCGGGATGGTGTATCATTAGTTGCAGTGACCGGAAGTGACTGTGGTTATTTAGTTGGGTGTAGAGATAAGAGGCCATAATAGAGGTTATGCTAATTTGGGTTCGCAGGCAGCTTTAAAAATATTTGACAGCCTTAACCAGCACTTGAATCAAAATCGATCAGTACTGTAGTTATTTAAGTTTTTAGTCCACCCATTATAAAGCTTGCTGCAGGTACTTCATTTATGGATGTTTGGATCTTGGGCAGTTTGGATAAGGGAAATGATCTGCTAAATATTGAGTCTGATCAGTGCTTTGCTGGATGGTGGGAAGAAGTCATCTAAATGGAAGTAATCAAAGGTTCCATTTGTATTGATATAAGGAGATGGGTGTTTTTATGGTATGCATAATAGTGCTGTGCTGTCTGCTTATGTGAGATCAGTGAAGTGAGTTATACCAGTCACTGATGCCAGATGTTCCAGGTTCCAGTCAATTGCAGTGCAAAAGAGGCCAGGAGCAAGTACACAGCCGTCTCACACCAGAGGTCATCTAGAAGTGGCAGAGAAACATTTCCATGGTGCAGGGAATCCATCTGATTTGTTGAATTATGTGGACAATTCAGGCAGTGAATTGCAATTACTGGACAAGGTTTTTATGGTCCTGAAGTCAGATCTGGTATGATTGTAATGGAAATCGTCTTTCACTCCCACAGTTATTTTGGATAGATGTGCAGTCCTGTCTGCCTTTGCCTTGACAATTCCATGTAATTGCTTTCTCTCGGGCTGATCATTCCTGATTCTGACCTCTGACTTCAATTCTATGATCTCAAATGTGTCACGAGGTAATTGTTAATATTTCTCTAAGGACCCATGATTTCATTGGCTGACTCAATAATGATATGGTGCAATTTTTACTGCTCACTGTGCCTTTGATGGCCTCTGAGAGGTCCTGGTGAGCACTGTACTAGTTGGACATCAAAGGGCTGTGGAAGCCTGTTATCCCTCTCAGGTTTCCCATGCTGTGAGTTTAGTAACAACTTGTAGGTGGTCTGACAGTTCTTGGCATTCCATTCCTCATTAAATGTGCAGAGATTTGATTTAAAAGGCATACTGTATTTTCAAGCATATACAAATTCTAGTTATTTAGCGCTTTTGTTAGCAAATTCTAGTTATTTAATGCTTTCATTAGCGAATTCTAATTTCTTTAGTGATTTCTAATTATTTAGTGCTCTTTCGTTAGCAAATTCTAGCTATTTGGTGCTTTCATTAGCGAATACTAGCCTCATTAGTGAATTCTAGCTATTTAGTGCTGTCATTAGCAAATCCTACTTACTCAGCACTTTCGTTAGCGAATTCTAGTTATTTAGAGCTTTCGTTAGCAAATTTTAGCTAATAGTTAGTGCTCTTTCATTAGCAAATTCTAAATATTTAAGGCTTTCGTTAGAACTTCTAGTTATTTAGAGCTTTCGTTAGCTAATGCTTGATTGATCAAATTGCAGTTAATTTTGCATTATTTATGAATGACTCACCTGAGGTCTCGGTGAAAATTCAATAGCCTGAGATAGCATCGTAGCATTCTCGAGCGTGTATCTAGTCTAGAATTCTACTGGCCACGTCAACTGGTCCTTAATAGCAGTCCAGACACTCAACTGTGAATGACCAAATACGTCAAAATCTGCCCAAAGGAAGTGCAGAGGACCACCCAAAATGACAAGAAGTCTGCACGTTTAGCGCTAAAACCAAGCACAAGATGCCAACAAACTGCCGAGAATGACGATTTTCCAACGCATGTGAATGCACGTGGAATGCAGTTGGAAAGCGCCATAATGAAATATTAACTTAATTAATTAAGAAACAATATGAACAACTTATCTTATTCTTTTATTTCAACAATTAATTTTTTTAAAATCATTTTAAAAAATCATTTGATAGGTCATTATTTTAATGGCAGTTATACAATTCTTATTTGAATATAAATTTTTTCCAAAAGAAAGATTTCACTTGTAGCTCTTTGTGTATCCTTAGTCTTTGATTGGCTTAGCTTTGCGCTATATACCGCTATATCTTAGCCTTATGGTTTTATTCATTCCCTTCTACTTCTGGTGACGCTCTTTATACAAATATTGCTAAGGTACTGTACAAGTGAAATAATTTTTTATATACCACGCACTCAAATATATCGCACGGCCCCTCCATGGTTTGCAAAATCGTGTGTACTATGCACGGTATGTGCATGAAATACGGTACTTTCATTTTGTTAGATGAGGACATCTATAGTCGATCTTCCTTCTTTGTTTAGACTTTGTAACCACGTCTGGCATGAACATTGAGTCGTCTGAACCAAAGCCCAAGTATGGTAAAGCCGTGGAGGGTGCAATGAGACAGATGGTGGTCCAAGTTGTCATTGGGCATCCCAGAGGAATGGGGTGAACCACCCTATTCATGTGAGTGGAGTGACCAGTTATTGCATTGAAGTTGTCTTATACTGTGAGGATATTGTGACGATGGACTGAGCAGCAGATTGTTGTGCTTGGTGCAAGAGTCAACTAGGATTTAGTCTCTATAGTTTCTGTTGCCATATCCATAAATCCCTAGGATATCCTTTTTCTTTTGCATTTGCACCAACTTTTACATTGAAGTCACCTGTTAAACTAAGTATATTTTGTTTGCATGTCTCTACCGTGATGTGTTGTAGTTCACTATAGAATGTTGTTACTGGTCATCTGGTTTGTCAGCAGTTGGCACATAGCATTCAATGACTGTCGTGTCTTGTGGTTTTGAGGAAATTGTGGCAGAGATGATTCATCTGTAAGATTTCATGCATGATGAGTGCAGACACCTGAGGCACACTGTAGCCTCTAAATTCATACAGCATTTGCAGATGAATAGTATGAAGTTGATATTTGAGATGCACTGAATTTGTAAATCAGTGAAGAGCCCAAAGGAACCATGCAGTTTAAATTATTTAAATTAGCACTTATTTGGCACTTTCCCTGCCCGGGACAGGACATCTCATCCTTTACATATCATGGGCAGTAATTGGCAAATTGGCTTGCAGGGAGTTATTACAGCAACAGTGAATGTGTAAATGTGGCTTATTCAGAACCACAAAGTACTGTGCTTCTGCTCATTCCAGAACACTAACAAGGTAACTTTATCAAATTAAAGATGGTTCTGAATTTAATTAAGTATTATTGTAATTTACAAAAGTCATTGTTTGAAGAATATGTTTTAAGTTAAACTACTTTATTACTTTGCAGATTAAGCTGGTTAACATTCGTGCTGATGAAATTGTTGATGGCAATCCAAAACTCACTCTTGGTCTCATTTGGACTTTCATTCTTCATTTTCAGGTGAAATTTTAATGTGTGATGCCTCTGATATTCTGTCTAAATCAGGAAGAATTAGGACACCTTAAAGGACACTGTGATATTCAATGATAATTATTTTGTTAATGGGTCGGGAGGAATTATTCTCACTTGTTGATTAGTACTGGATTTGTTTTGATGCTCTTTACAGTAAAGGTGCTGCAGGTTATCAGACTGTTAAATATGAAGCTGTAGTAGGCCAGAGATTATATGCAAAATGAAAGAGTTTGATTGAGAGAATTGATGATGTGTTTATTATATAATTATTCAAATTGTTAGTCATTGTCGAGTGACACAGGTTGGCAGTTTTGACCAGTTCTAAGATGTTCTGAAGAAGCTGCTGTGGAATCGCCATTGGGAATTTTGTGAAATACCCAGTGGGTTGATTGGATAAGGAATGTAAAAATAGTCAAACAGCCAAGCCTGAGCCAGGCTAGTTTTGTATCTCAGACTACCTTTGTGGCAAAGATATTATTAATTATTTATATTATCATTATTTGTTCATGCTCAAATTTGAAAAGAATAGATAATGCAGCTTTAATGTTGTGAAAGTTTTTCGTGTGGAATACTGCCTTACGAAGGGTTCATGGCTGGATTTTGTAATGGCAGTGAACTCGTTTTTGCCACCTGAACTGATATTCAAGACCGACATCTTGTGTTCTGCATTGACTTGTCAATGTTGTCTACAGCACCTTTGACTTTGGCCTTTGCTATTATTATTATTATTAATTCTGACAATTTCATATTCAATGTTGTCCCTAATAGGAGATGCACTAGTGAACAGTTCAGGAATGTACGTTTTTTAAACAGACCGATCCCCAAATTTTGCTGTCCTCCGGGGTGGAACCACCAATTGAGAACGGCTGCTTTGTTGCTGCGGCGCCGATCAGACGATACAGAATCGGGCAGAAAGGGTCTAAATAAACCAGCAATCTTGTGTTATACGCCCGGAACCGGAGCCAGTGAAGTTTGACGGTGTGCTCATTCCAAAGATGATTGTTCACCATCTGAAGACGGTTTAGCTGGCTGACAGGAAGTCCGAGTAAGATGATGATTTGTAATTTAATATTATGTAATTTATGATAGCTGAAATTGTGTTATGGCACTATAAAATTTGTCTGTGGTAAATAGATAAAAATGAATGATCTAATTCACAACGAGATGAAAGTGATTGTTCATACTCATACATCTGATGTAATGTAATTTAATATAGCATTTATATAGTGCCTCTTATATTTCTACTCAGAGGTGGTCCTGGCATTGGAGTCGCACGATAAAGTAGTGGGACTTTAGCTTTTGCATTGAACAGAGTGAGGAAGTAAGAAGTGAGGCTCGAATGGATGGGTTCAAGGCATTCCAGAGGGAGGGTCCAGTCACTGCAAAGGCTCGATGCTGAGTAAGAGCAGTGCGTGATCTGGGGACATAAACATTCTTCTGATCAGTGGAGTGGAGCAGGTGATGTGCAGTGGAAGAGGGTGATTTGAAAAGCTCAGTAATGATAATGACAAGCTTAAATATAAGCTGAAGAATGCTAACTTATTTATTTTAAGAGAAGCAGTTTGTGTTGTTTATTTAAAGACTGAAATGTAATCTTGTGGATTATTTATGTAAAACTTTTCCATCTGAGGAAAATATTGTTATGATGGATTTAAAGGAATGACGTGTGTCATGTAGGTAGCAGAATTTTGTTTTTGTATTTTGTATTTATATGCAAAATAGGCAGCCTGGCTGTCTCACTTAAGTTATCTTAATTTTTACCAATTTCACTTTTCTCTAAAGATTTAAGGGGTGCGCGTTCAAGATTGCTCTTATGAAGAGTTTTGGATTTAATTGAGTGTAACATTTTCTCAGTACTACTATCTGTTGCTGGTTTAAAAAATCGTCTGGTCACTTGTTCCTGCATGATGGTTATAGGCTGAGTTGAGTTTTCTTAAAACAAAACCTTGATGTAATCTACCGGGTCCTTGAATCAGTTGCTTTGACCAGTTCATATCGCAGTGTATATGCATCACTGTACAATGCACATTGCCTCAGGTTTTGAAGCCTGAAGCCATTGCCACCTCACTAGGTGTACTTGGCATTTTTATAGGCCTAACATTGTTAAGTCATTTTATACAGTGCCATTCACAGAATGATATCACAGAAGAGGGTGCTGAACATATTGAAAAAAAGATGCTCACAATAGATGTGGTTATGACCATTGCTCGAAACTGTCTAGAAATAAGATTTTCTTAACTGCTTTGGCAGTTGGTTTCATATTTTTGACATGCATTACTAAGAAAATATTCTTCAAACTTTATGGCAATCCTTGTCTCCTCAGGTTTTGAAGCCTGACTTGACCTAGGCCATAGTTTCTGTAGGCAGTTGCAAGCTAACAAGATTCCTCAAGATAAGTTGTAACCAAGCTAACAAGATTCCTCAAGATAAGCTGTAACCAAGCCTTCTCATTCTTTGCATGTGAAGCAGACAGCTTGATGTTATTTGCTGTGGTACTTTAGACCGATCAAGATGATCATGCAAGAGGTGCATTATGTTATCTAGTCTGTTTTTTTCTATAGATAAGATAGGCTTCAGCATTGAGCACTTAGCAAGGATGATGATTCATCATTGATGAAGCTTTCTATTATGCTTGTCTTTCAACTTTGGACTCTTTCAAATGCCTTCTCCAAATCCAGGTGTGTGAATAGTACTTCTTCTTCTTAAGCCTTCCTCACTCCGAGGGTTGGTCACACTATGGACTATCCCTTTCTATTGCTGCCTATTGTTAGTTGCCTTTTCATGGCTTGGTATGTTGTAAGTCCCGTCCAAGTTTGGATTGTTGAACCAGGTTATCCTTGGCCTACCTTGAGCTCAAATTCCTGGAATTGTACCTTGTGGGATCGCTTTCTCAAGACAATCCCCTTGCTTTCTTACCATGTGCCCAAAATATGTAAGTTTTCTTCTTTTGACATTATCCAATAGGATTTTCTGATATTTGGAATCCTTTCAACTCGAAAGCCTCTATGTGAGTTTGTCTTTTTTTGCCAATGTCCAGCTCTCGAAGTCAAATGTTGCTATTGGCCATACCATGGCATAGTACAGAAGCCCTTTATTATATAAGATTTCTTATTCCTTTGCAGCATTGCATTTTGTAGATTTCATTCTAGTAATATATTTGTCTACTTGAACTAAAATGCTTTGATTTATGCTATTGTCTATCATCTACTTATATACAATATATTGGGTGAATTATTTTCCTGTCTGGTTAAATTTTGGGGTTAAAATTTAAATTATACTTTTCAGTAGATGCAGTTTTTGCTCGTAGGCACCTGGTTAACATTACTTCACTATGTTTTATAGTTTATTTTATTGTTAAGCCACTGGACATCACTGGTGATCTCAGTATTCAGCTTAATTGCTTAGATGTTTTCAAATGTCTTGTTGATGTCTTTGCCTGCTGTGGTCTATTGAACCTCCAGGCATTCATTTGTTGCATTGTTCTGTAACATCTCTAAAGACTGGTCACTTTAACCCATTTTGTGTCATTTTACTGTAACTTAAGGGAAATATTTAAGCAAACTATGCTCAAATACTCTGTGTTAAAATAGCAACTTTCCTGTCTTGATTGGTGTATGAATTTAGAAATCAGTTGTTGGTAACGGTGAATTTGATTGATGCATATATTGAATAGATGAAGTCTTTAATAGTCAAGTCCTATAATGGGGATGGCCAGTGGCGACATATGGATGGCATTGGATGCGAATCGTGGACGTTAAGAAAAGAAGAAGAAAAACACATATGGGCCTTTGAGAACAAGTGCATAAGAAAACTTCTACGCATACCATGGACAAAACTAATAACTAATGAGAAAGTTTACAACATGGCCAAAACAGAAAAAGAACTACTGAATCACGTGAAACAAGGAAACTGAGTTACTTTGGGCATGTGATAAGACAACCACAAGACACCATTGAGAGCAGCGTGATCACAGGACTTGTTGAAGGAAACAGAAGACGAGGGCGACCAAGGATATGCTGGATTGACAACATTACGACGTGGACTGGCCTTTATGGTGACTGTCTACTACGCACAGCATAAGTCAGATCGCGATGGAGAACACTGACCCATTCTTGTAGCCAACCGTCGCCAAGTGACGACGGCGTGACATGACATAATGGGGATTCTTAAGTTCTGAAATTATGAATGTGTTTTGTATATTTTGATCATATTTACTTACATATGACGTATAATCGCTCATATAATGATGCATATGTGAATAGAAATGCAAGCAATAGAAACAAGAACTGACAAAATCAAATATGACATAATTGGTCTCTGAAGTTGGACTGGAAGTGGTGAGATAGATATGATTTTTGGACAAAAGCATGAATATGGGGTTTATGATGCTAGGAAAGAGGGCAAAATAATTGGGTACAACCCTATAAGTGAAAGATTAATGCAAGCTAGATTCAGAGGATTTAGGAACATAACTGTTATTGCTGCATATGCACCAACCAATAGTGATGAACAGTTGTTGGAAAATTTCTATGGGAATAGAGGAAGAAATGGCAAACATATCAAAAGAAGATATCAAATTCATTATAGGAGACTGAATGCAAAAATTGGAAATGATAACATTGGATTTGAGGATGTAATGGGAAATTTGGAATTGGAAAGAGAAATGAAAGAGGGACAGACTCTTGACTTTGCAAAACAAAACAAATTATATGTGGCAAACACCAAATTTCAGGGCACCAGTAACCACAAATGGACATGGAGGTCATAGATGGACAAACAAAAATATGATTGACTTTATTTCCGTAGCATGATAACTCATAAGCTTTCCCAGTGCAGACATTGCATCTGATCATCAACTTGTTTTATGTAACTTTTTTGAAGAGGAAACAACCAAACATCAGAACAAAAACCAAGATCTATGACAGGTTCAAAATGGTGAGAAAGCGTATTGAGGAGAACCCGGAATTTGAGGATGATTTAAACTTAAGAACACTTGCTTACACAGCTGTTGGCAACGGCAGCAGAAGGTATGGAAGAAACAAAAAGGACAAAGAAGCCATGGATAAGTAGTGAAACATTAAAACTGTGGGAAGAAAGAAAAATACTAAGAAAGAGGCCTGGAGCAGAAAAAATACGGACGAGTATTTGTTTGCTTAAAGAAGAGTGCAAGATCAGACAAAAGAAATGGATAGAGGAGCAATGTGATACAATGATAAAACAATTGGAAGCAACAGAACAAGAGAAGCATTCAAGTTAATTAAGAAACTTACAGGAGATTTCAAACCATTGCCAAGAAACATAAAAGACAAAGCAGGGAAATTGCTTACAGAAGAAGATCAAATTCCAAAAGATGGGTTGAATACATCAGAGAACTCTACACAGATCATATGGAAGCAACATCTTGGACGACTTGAAGTCAAAGATGGCAGACCATCAGAATGTGATAATAAAGATGGAATCTTGAAATTTTAGAAAGAGCAATAAAAGACTAAGAAATAACAAAAGTTGTGGCACTGATTTCAGCAGAACTGATAAAAGCAGGTCTATAGTTGAAGAAGTGTGGAAAATCTGAAGCACAATTTGGGAAACCGAAAATGGCCAAGAGAATGGTGCAAATCCATCTTAATAGCATTACCGAAAAAAGGAGACTTTCAAAATGTGAAAATTATAGAACAATAGCCCTCATCCCCACACCTGTGCAAAATAATGTTAAATATCATACAGGAGAGGTTAAGAGGTGCAATCGATGAAAATTTTAGTAGTACAATCCAACAGATACTAACCATTGATTGATAGCTTTAGGCAAATCAAAGAGTCTATCATTCATTCATATGGCATGAATGATCACTGGCATGTTTAGGAACACCAGAAAAACTTATTAGAACCATAAGAAGTTTATATGATATGTTGTTAAAAACGAAACAAGGATATGAATCTTTTGAGTTCTTTGTTGCCATCTTAGAAATCATTATGGAAAAAATGGAGGCCAAAACACAAGGAGGTGTAATGATTCAGGGAGAGCAAATCAAAGACCCTCGATTTATTGATGACATTGATTAATGGCTGAGAGTGAGGAAGACCTGCAGAAGCAACTCACAGAGGTATACCAAACCAGCAAAGATTATGGATTACTTATTAACAGAAGCAAAACAAAAGTGATGGTGATGGGAAACAACAAAGGAGTTCAAATACATGTTGATGGTGAAAAGTTGGAATGTGTTGATCAGTTTATTTACTTGAGTCTAATAACCAAGATAATGACTGCAGCAAGGAGATAAGAAGAAGAAGCAGTACTTTTGCCAATTTGAACATGATGAAAAGTAAAAACATTTGCACAGACATTATGGACACATGCGTGATATCTACCCTACTGTATGCATGTGAGACATGGACCATGAAGAAACAAGACAGATTAAAACTGAACGCATTTGAAATGAAATGTTATAGGAAAATGCTGAAAATAAGTTATAAAGATATGATCAAAAATGATACTATTTGCAAAGACCTGGGACTAACAAAGACTGTTGTGGAAAAGATCAAAGAAAGGGATATTTGGACACATCTGCAGAATGAGGATGACAGAATAATAAAGACAGTGATGATGGGCAGATCAAATGGTATGAGATTTCTTCATTCTTGAATGGACTGGGACTTGACACCACCCAAAATGGGTTCATGGCCAAAGAAAGGAAAGGGGTTGGCGAGCAATCTTACACCGTTGGCTCCGAACGGTCCTTATGGACTATGGAGGGATGATGATGATGGGATTGTTTTTCTGGGTGGAAAATAAAATATGTTGGGTGTCATCATCTGAATGGCCTGTGTTTTACAGTATGTTGGGGCTAAGTTTTGTTTATTTGTTTTTCTGTATGAATGATGTTTTTGCTGACAATTTTGGTGGATATGGCCATTTCTTGACCAGTTCACGGACCATCATATGAATTGAATTCTAGTCTTTTTGGTCTTTTAAAAATCAGTTTTCTACATTTCTTGCTTATGTCTGCTCCAACAATTTTCATAGTTTGTGATAATAGACTGCCAATTAGTGCAGTTTTTAAGACTTATTCATTCATGTTATGATCCGCTGACAGTATTTGTTATATATCTTTTGAGTTCTGTTCCAATTGGTGACTGGTCTTCACATCCTTTGATTATTATATTGCACATTTTTGTTACATTACATTACATTTGTTGAGTTGCACGTTGACTGTACAGCGTGTGTAGGTCATAAGAGGAAGTGCAGCTGTTGACAATAGAAAGCCATTGTGTGTATAAGAGGATTTTCCAATGTGCTTTCGGGGGGCATTGGGGGATTTCTTCTGGGTGGATGGGTTCTTGGGTGATGGGGGAGCATAGGGGATTTTTTCTGGGTGTAGGTTCTGGATCATAAGGGGGTTTCTCTGGGTGGATTGGCCATTGTGCTGGGGCATAGGGGTTTTCTTTGGGTGGATGGGTTCTGGGGCCATTTTCGATGTGGTTCGAGGGGCATTCAGGGTGGGTTTATTTTGGGTGAGGGCATGGGGGATTTCAATGTAATCTTGGGTGGCATTGGGGGTAGGGGTTTCTTTGGGTGGGTGGGTGGGTGCTGGGGTGTGTTCTGGATCATAGGGAATGCCATCGAGGGTGAGGAACTGGAAAGTCTAATGGGAATATGCTGAAAACATTTTAACACAGTAAAAATAATGAGAGAGAGAGAGAGAGAGAGAGAGAGTCCACAAGATGGTTATCCCGGTGAATTCCTGCTTTTTTCACTGGCGTGACCCTCTTCTCCACCCGCTTCGCTGGCCCTGCTACAGGCCGTTGAACTTTGAGGGAGGGTTATTATTACTACAAGGTACTGATTTATGTGGTAACTCCTCCTATGACTGCCTAAACAGATTGTAAAACCACAAGAAATCAGAAGTAGCTCCTGAATAGAAATAGCCAGGTTTTAAGTTTCTCTTTGAAGGGTTATGAAATGCAATAGCTTATAATGGTCCAATGAAGCTGCTTCTGCTGGTGATATGGCATTTCCGGTGATATGGCCTTTCGGACCGTTTAATTAATCCACACACCAGCTGTTAAGCAAGATCAGACAGGGGGTCACTGGTGTCACTGTTTCAGGTCATTCATTTAGTGTATGTTTCACAGCCCTGGCCTGTAAAAATACTTCATCTAAATGAAATTTCGTTTTTGTCTTATGAATGCCAATAGTATAGAAGATTTATTTATGTTTAATATTTAAGTGGGAATAACTGCAGTGGATATAATGATACTGTGACATCAGGGCACATGGCCTATATTCGTGTTTGGCTTATCTATGAAAATATTTATGTGCCACTGGATTTCTGCGACCTGTAAACATGGAGCGGCCTGTAAGCAATTTGGCGTGAAAATACAGTATGTGTCTCATAGCTTTATCATATTTTTAGAAGTTCTTGAAGTTTATGCTTTGGGAGAAATGAGCTTATTCTTTATTACCTTGTATTTGAGTTCTTCTTTGAGTTATGTGCCTGTTTCAGCCGTGTTACGCATAATGGAAGGTTGAGTACTGGAAGAATTCCAAGATTTCTGAGTAGATCAAAAGTATTGGCTTACACATTCTTTTGATTTTTTAGCACAGAAAGCATGTAGACTGGATGGACAGTAACAACTGATAGTTTCATAACTAGCAACTTCTAGACATTGAGCTGTTATTTCAGTCAGTGATAGACCATTTGGTCATTGCAGAAATTGCCTGTTGATGACAGCGATAATGGAGATGAACTTTTGAGAGCTTTACCTGCACAAAGTAGAAGAAGTAGAATCCTGGAAATAGACCTAGTATGTCAGTGAGCAGAGGAATATCAGCAGCAGAACAGACATTAGTTTATAAGATAATGTTGCTCTTGTTGAGATTTTGCTTTGCAATACATTACAATACAGTGTTTGTTTTGTGAAAGAAATGAGTAGAGTGAAGTACTGTGATGATTGATGGATGGACGCTGTTTCATATTGCTGCTCTTGTCTAATTGAAACCAAGTAGGAACATAGAATTTATTTTCAACAACCTAGCTCTGAAACACTAGCCAAAGACTGATCTGCAGGTATCAAGTTAAATTGTAGCAGAATTTGAGTTGACAGCTGCTTTGTTATAAGCTTTTGGACATCAGATTTGACAAATAAATCTATATCCTGAGGCTCAGAAGGGTAAGAGAATTGTTAGATATTGAGGCATTAAAATATAATCACCTGATATTAAGGAAATCTATCTTATATATATATATATATATATATATATATATATATATGCTTCTGTGTGTGTGTGTGTTGTTGTTGTGTGTGTGTGTGTGTGTGTGTGATAAAATTGTAGTCAGAGTGCAGTTGATGTGTATGCAGTCATCTCCTTTTGTGAATCCTGTAGTTCATGGAAAAATTACAGAGCCCCAGACCTTTAACCTCTCAAGTGGGCGCAACGTCGCTCCGACGTCGTCCACCGCCGTTCACTATTTGGGCGCAACGTCGCTCAGACGTCGTGTAGTTTAGTAGCGTTTTGTTATTTGGGCACAACGGCTGAGACACGTCCAATGCTATATACCTCTTTAGTATCTATTCATTCGATAGATGGTAGCTCGATTTTAGCTAGTGTTGCCACCCTAAGCAAGGAAAATAGGCCTTATTCGACTGAGAGTCGGATTATTGGCTTTGAAAAGAGACATTTATAGGGTTTGAAAAGCGATAACTACCCCAAATTTGGTCCGATCTTCAAAATTTTTGAACTATTCTGTTCCTATTACACTTTTCTACAACTTTGTCGCTCACACTAGAGGGGTCACCGTTGAAAATTTTTTGCTATTGAGCTTTGAACAAAATTTTTTTGAGGGGGTCCGATTTTAGGCTGTAGAGTAAACCCTACCCCAAAAAATTTTTTGGGCACGGATGGTTAGAAAGAACAATAAAATTGCTAAACAACGGTGCAAACCTCATCTTTTTAGCTTCTATATAGCCTGAAATATATTGAGATGTTCGCTTTTTCAGATTGAAAAATTTTCGCAAAATGTTCATTTCTCCGAGCAATGAGTTCTGGGGTTTGAAAAGCGATAACTACCCCAAATTTGGTCCGATCTTCAAAATTTTTGAACTGTTCTGTTCCAATTATATCCGCCTAGAACTTTGCCGCTCACATTAGGGGGGTCACCGCTGAAAACGTTTTGCTATTGAGCTTTGAACAAAATTTTTAAAAAACCTTGGGGAGGGGCCCTATTTTAGGCTGTAGGGTGGACCCCACCCCAAAATTTTCTTTTTGGCACGGATCGTTAGAAAGAACAATAAAAATGCTAAACAACGGTGCAAACCTCATTATTCTAGCTTCTATATAGCCTCAAATATGGTAAATTTAAAATTTATATGTTTACATTTTCATATAAACGCCTTTACCCAAAATTAATTACCCAGACTGGGGAGGGTTTGTAAAATTTTATTCCCCTGTTAAAGGGTTAAAATTGTAATTGAAGTGTTTGCTACCTTTTGGCACAAAGACTGTCTTATATAGCTCCTCAGATTTTATATATTGAGCATTCTGTGCATTTTTCTATATTGTTGAGAGGGTCACGTTTGTCCTTATTAGCAATCAAGATGCAAAAAGTGGAAGACTCAAAAGTTGTGAAAGGATGCTTTCCTAATGAGTTAGAGGTAATTGGCAAGTTTCTGTGGAAACTTTGTCAGCCCATCCTATGAAAATATTTGTTGTGTCATTGTGCAGCTCTCTTTATTTATATGAATGCTGAAATTTAAAAGTTTTGTAACTATAATATTATTTTAATTGAAAAACTTTAATGATATAGTTCTGGTTTTTGCATTAATTTGATCTGTCAAGTAATTTTAAGTCTTTTTGAGAAAGTCTAGACCGATATTTTAACGTATGCATTTCTACTAATGTGATGCTCTGTACTGAACTGACACGTGATGTTTCACTTTGTTTCAAATTGCCTTTCATATCCATATATGTTGATGATTGTTACAATACATTCTTTTGATTTTGTCTTGCTAACATATCTTTTGCTGTTTTGTTTTTGAGGTTTGTTAGCATGTAATCTCTTGATCAAATGCCATTACATTAATGTTAGGTTACTTCAGCTTCCATTCTATGACTTTGTATTTGTTTATTTTCCTTCTTGCCCAGTTAACAGAACACTGCTGCGGCCTTATATTCTGCTGGAGACTAGCCTATCCCTTAGTGATATATAGGCCGAAGTAGACAGTGGCCTGCCTACTATTTATGCACTGAGTATGAGTTCCATGGATGCATTCTGGTTGCTTGTGGATGGTATACTATGAAGTTGGCTGTATAATAAGCAGCAGCTGTTTCATTCCTATATTCTACAGGAACTTATTTGATGCTTTTCAAGTGTTGACTGGAGGTGAATGTTGTCAGTTGGAGAAGGGAGTTGTAGTAGACATATTATATATCATCACCTGTGCATCACTCTTGTACATGTATTTGGAGAATAGTTTGTTGGTACCTTGGCAGTTCAGAATGAAAGCCTTGTGCATTTTGCTCTTGTTGGTGCTCTGATGGTATTTGTTGCATAATCTTGCAGTTCAAGTGCTTAAAATTATGTGTTCAAGTGAATGGTGAGTCAAAGGGACCCATTGGATTAATGAAGATGTTTGGAGTCAATTAACATTGACGGATGCGGCTGGTATAATGAAGAAGTATTTTTATTTCATGCAAAATGATGTTCACGAAAGAAGAAATTGAAAAGTATGCATTTTCCATGAAGTAGTTATTGTGTTTAGCTGAAGTTGACTACCGGTGACTGAGAGACTATTCAACAGTAATGTTCTGTGGTTTTGGACCACATAAGAATGAGAGAAGTGAAGAGAAGACTTCCTACAACTGTTCCCCTACGACTGTTCAAGAATGTTTGATTCCTGTTAGGGCTCGAGTTCGACCTCTAGGAAATCTAGGGTCTGGGGCCGGAAATGATGGTTTAAGTGATGACGGATGTTGTGGAGGTCAGTCTTTGTGCAGTAAAAGACTGTTGTCAAGAAATGTCTTAAGAAGAAATCATATAACTACAAGACAGTTATCGTTTCCTCATGTGAGTGAAATTTTTTTGGTTTGAATTAATATTATGAAATGCAATATTAGAGGTTCTGCCTATTTTAATTCTTATCAATTCACTTTTTAAAGGATGCTTTCTTAGAGATTTAGGCACTTCTGAAATTGGTCCTGTTGAATGTTGCATTTATAAGTATGTAGTTGGACTGCAGCATAGGGTACAAAATTGTTTCTAGTCCAGAATATTAACAGAACCGCACCGCTACTTCTATGCATTACATTTTTATGATGCAGGTCCCTCTTCTGTCCTTTACTGATATAGCTGAGTTGCTGGGGTAGGCCTACATTCTGAGTAATAAGGCCTTTGCTGTCGTTAGTCTACCATTTTGTCACAGAATGATAATGACTTCCTGTTTAATCACCATCTTATTCCTTAAGTAAGTCCCTATTCCAACCCTGCTCCTCATTCAACACAGACACCAATTTCTTTTTCTAGAGACCGACCATGTGATATATATGATTTATAAATTTGCTTAATTTCAGCAAAATTATGAAAAACCTGCTAACTAGTTTCATATGTATAAATGAGTACTCTTTCCTCTCCCAAAAATACTGTGTACTAGAACAAATCTTTTCAATAGTGTAGACTTAAAAACTAATGTTTCTCAGAAGTATCTAGTGAATATTTTGACAGAAAGTGGTTAAAGAAGCTTTCAGATAGCACAAATATAATGGATAGTAATTGAAATGACTGCTGTTGTAGTAGTCAGAATCAAAGTATGGGTCACAAAGCCAGGCACTATGGACAGAGGACATAGGAATTAAAGTTTTTCTGAATTTGGAGATCACTTTGGAGATCACTTTTGGAGATCACTTTGGCATGATCTAATCTAATCAATTTCTATAGCGCCACTTCATTATACTGTTGGAGGCGAGCTCCAAATGTTGGAGGCGAGCTCCAGATGTTGGAGGCTCGCAGCGCGATGTTATAAATAAGATAAGTTTTTCGTTGATTTTCACAAATTATAATTTCATAATGTCCATCAGGTTAAAACATCAAAACGGAAGAGACCAATAGTAACCAAAGACTACAAATGTACATACAAAGTAAGTAAGTAAATCAGAACCAGAAGAGCATCTCATAACAATGCATAAAAAGACCATTCCACATCAAATCAACACAATTTTGAATAAAATTGGATGTCACTGTATCGGATTTTGATGAAAATTGGCAGAATTGTTCATTCCCATGAGTAATGTTGAAACCATAATATTAAAGTTTTGGGTCAACCCAAGTCCAAACTATGGGTCATGAAAGTTTGATTGATCTGCACCAACTCACGACAGTAAAATTGTAATATCTCCACTTCTGTGATAGCTAGAGACATGATCGTTGCACCAAACTTTAGCTTTTTGAAAGCTCTATCTGTGCCAATAAGTAAGTAAGTAAGTAGCATTCAGATTATTGTGGTGACTCATCCACAGGTGGACTGCGTGAACACATTGCAGAGTTACAGTTCATAACTAGTGCGGAACAACCAAGTTTTTAGCCTCTTTTTAAAAACATTGAGCAAAAGGGAAAGTTGAACGAATGGAGGTAGGCCATTCCAGGCCCTAGCGGTAGCCACATGAAATGCGCGGTCTCCTATGGTGCGGAGGCGCCAGTGATGCAGACATGGAGGATCTCAGGCATTGCCGACCTTACAAGCCAGCAACACGTTTCAGGGATTTCGTTATTGCCAATCAACAGATACACCACGAGTCTGAAAACCAAAAGAAGAGAAGCAATCATAGCACATAATTTGACATTTTGACCAATGCGTATTCAATAATATTTATGATTTAATTTGTGGATAAGTCTTGCATTGTGAGGAATGAACAGTGAAAATTGCAGAGTGGGCACTCTTATAGTTTCTATGCAGTGATTAAAGGAATATCCGCCCCAATGCAAAATCGCAATTAAATATTCCGGTTGGACATTGCTTTCACTAAGTGACTTGACTGAGTTACTTTAGTATGCCATTGACATCTGACACAGACAAATCTGTGACAGTTTGCCTTACATTTGACAGTTTTTTTCCAATTTAATAAATTGTACTTAATACAGTACTTGGAAAATATCACTAATACTTAATGAACATTGGAATGATTTCGTTGTTGCCTTATTGTAGCATAGTTTATGAATAGAGAACTTGTAAATGGAGACAGGCTTGATATAGTGTTTTCCTACAAGGAATTGTTGATTTGGATTTTAATTGAGTGCAAAACAATAATTTCACTTGAGTTTTATTAAATCAATTATATTCATACTGAAGAAATTGAGAAAACATTGGCGATGCTGGAGAATTGATGCAATAAAATTAGTCATATTGTGCAATTATATGTATGTAGGGGCGGAAAGTTAGCAGAGTGGTAACAACGCTGGATGATGGGGCAGGTCACAGGTTCGATTCCCGCAGGAGCCCTAAGGTTGACTCAGCCTTACTTGCTAGAGGGCGGTAAACTGAGGAGCAGCATTAAGCTGCAAGGTAAAACGTAGGTCTGGGGAAGGTAATGGCAACCCACCTCAGATTATTGAATTATACCACCTATGTTGCTGATTGCCCAGGTGGGAGATAATCACTGGAACCCAACACTTGGACTCGAGTATGGGACCTACCTTTACCTTATGTAAGACTTGACTTAGTTTTGTTGTGAGAAATTGTTGGTTTTCCATTGTAATCAAGGTAATTGAGTGCAAATGGATGAATGAGACTCAAGTTTGTAAAACAGGTCCATGTGATTCAATTATATTCGACCAAAACAATTATATTCATACTGAAAAACTCAGCAATAAATGACAGCTCTTCAATATTGAAGCAACTAAATTAGCGATTTAGCACAATTATTGTCAATGTGAAATCAACATAGTTAAGTTGCTTACTGTTTTAATGTTTTTTTGTATTTTCATGCTAACTCAGCTATCAAATCTACTTTGGTTACAAAAGATGAAAAGATCTTATTGCATTTTTTAGCCAGCCATGCAACACTAGAAGCATTAATCCCTCTCATTGTTGCCCCAGTGTCTCCTTAGTAAATATTCTGTGATTCATTAACATTGCTCATAGCAACCTCTGAGGTTGATTGCAGTAATACTTGAATGGAACACCGATAATAATTGAAAATGCAGAAATCCGGCCAAGGGTAATTTGTTGCTTTGAATGGTCACATGATCAGCTGCCAATTTCACGCTCATGACTTTTATACCTCAATGCAGAGATGTGCGCAAGTCTCTAACCTCGAGTCCCCAGCAAGTCTCGAGTCTTTACCCCAAGTCTCAAGTCAAGTCGCAAGTCACAGGCCTCGAGTCGCAAGCAAGTCTCAAGTCTTTACCCCAAAACTCAGTAATCAGGCCCAACGCAAGCAAGTCTCAAGTCGGTAATCAGTAATCACCCAACGTGTATATTTTAAGCAATAAACAATGGTAGTTAATTACTATTATTATGAATTAATAGTAATCAATATAATAGAGTACATCTGTTATGTGGGTGAGTCTTAAGATGATGCACAAAGTTCGAAGTTGTGTACGGTCCATCTACTATCTTTACGCAGCAGGTTTTGCACGTGACGCTACGTTTTTTACATTCTCATTAAAATCCTTGAATCCGAATTTAACAACTTTCGGAACCGCAACTTCAGGATGATGTCCATGACTAGATTGACTACTTGTAGATCTTTCCATTTTACTTTCAGACTGAAAAACTTGTTACTATTAAATTAATGCGAGAATATTAAGCCGCATAAATATGCATAGAATTTACTAATCTAGACTCTGGAACAAAGCATTTGACGCTATAATATAGTGTTGCCATTTGCAGCAGAATTTTTATAAAAAATACGCGGCATGACAGACAAATAGCACAATTTATAAGCCGTGATCGGCTTATCGCGAATTCGTTATCGTGATCGTGAGTGGAGGAGTTATTAGGGAGATTGCATCGCAAAAAAGTCGCAAGTCACAGGCCTCGAGTCTCAAGTAAGTCTCAAAGTCTTTACCCCCAAGTCTCAAGTCAAGTTGCAAGTCTTGGGCCTCGAGTCGCAAGCAAGTCTCAAGTCTGAAAATTTGCGACTCGAGTCGACTCGATTCTCGAGTCGGCTGACTCGGGTCTCCGACTCTGCCTCAATGTCATGCTGGCACAATATAATTATTGTAACTTTTGTTTTTGGAGACATACGCCTGTTGTGTTAAATCATTGTGTGCTATATCAAAGGTGGAATGCACCAGCAATTTCTTGTTTGAACAGGATTCTTCATGGGTTAAAATTATTGCCATTTGTCATTGTAGTTGAATATTAAAAAGAAATTTTCTATAGTAAAGGAACATAATTTTTATTCTTTATAACCAGTCCATTAAATGGTTTGATTGATTTTGTAGGCTTACAATTAAGTATAATCCTGAAAAAGCTTGCAGGCAGAATAAATTGCTGACATAAGCAGGTCTAGCTAAGATTGGATGGTCATTAGACTGAGTTGTTTATTGTGTTTAGATCTTCTGCAGTCAAAGGATAAGAATGTTTCAATAAATAACACACACACACACACACACACACACACTATATATATATATATATATATATATATATATATATATATATATATATATATATATATATATGATGGTTTGGAGATTTATCCTATCCAATGGTGCATTTTATTTCTGTTGTGTTTGACTGCTGTTTATCACATTAATTTCCCTGTGATTTTCTTTTTCCTGTGTTTACTTTCTCAGCATAAACAGTTCCAACTTGGTGATTTTCTTTTACAACGGTTGTCTTGTCCAGCAAAGTAAAACTGAATATATGAGTTAAATAATCATTGTTGCCAGTGTTGTTTTTTTCCCAACCAGATCTGGATTTTTTGGCCTCATCTGGTTGGCTGGTTTTTTGTGGGATCTGGTTGTTTTTAAAAATCTGCAAAAATTTATAAAATTGCCAGATTTATGCAGTGAAAGTTATAAAATTAGGAGTTTTCAGATGTACTCCATGGCTGACAGCCTGTTTTTGCTTGTCAGGACTCAATTAATATTTGAGTAGGATAAAGTTTTTTTTTTTACATTTGGAGACAAAGTTGCAAAATTTTTCAGGTTTGTCGTGATTTTTTGGAATTTGATAATCTTTTTGGACCTTTTTGCGAACCTGCTTTATTCTGTTTTTTTAAGGGCACGATCTGGTTTTTTTCAAAAGTTCACTGGCAACACTGTAGATAATAATATTATTATTATTGTAGTGAGTTACAAATACATTCTTAGTATTGAAGACTGACTGTGGAGGATTCTTTCCTTAATTATTTCTTGGAGGAGTGGACTGCGCCTATCTGTATGTAGCATGAACGTGCTAAATACAGTAGACCAGTGCTTCCCAACCTGTGTGCCGCGGCACACAACTGCAGCACACAACTGTGCCGCAGCAACTGTAGAAGTGTGCTGTTGCAAAATGTTGGAAAATAGTTAAAATAATAATGGTGCTGTATTAATTGTTAATTATAAGTTGAATTATATATCTTCAATGAAGTTAAGCATGAAATAGTGATAGAGATTGCAAAGAAAATATGTACTTTTTAAAAACGGTAGTCAATATTATACTGTATACTAGACCAGGGTATAATATATATATATATATATATATATATATATATATATATATATACACTATATTATTATTATTCCATTCCTTCGAAGCTGCTCGAGAGACTGGTTAACATACACTATTATTATGCGCGTCATCATTATTATGAGACAGCCCTTATTTTTACAATGCAATTACCAATGGGGACTCTGTTAATGACTCTCTCCGCAGCGTTGATACCGTCGACCACTCTATCCTCATTAAGAAACTGTATTAAAGAACACTTTGGCATTACAGAAACACAGTCTGTCACCTGGGAGGGTCGCAGACGTCAGCTAAATGTCCTGTACGCTGCGGAGTACCACCAGGTCGATCCTAGGTCCACTCCTGTTTATCTTTGAAGGTGTTGTAGACTCGATGGGCTAGCATGGCATGCTTAGATGGAGGCAGGTGTACTCCTCCTGCCCATCCCGCTCTGCGAGCTCGCCTACAAGACTGCATCTGCGAAATAATGCAGTGGACAGCGGAATCGCCTTGCATTAAACCCTGAAAAAACTGAACTGTTGTGGATTAACACCCCTCGAAGGGTCCACCAGATCAGTCGGCGCGTCCTCAGGACCACTAGTGAGGTGGATTGGGCAGATCTCAGGCGTTGCCGACCTTCCAAGTTAGCCACACGTACCAGTTCAGTCACCAGATATGCAGGGCCGACACTGTTCAGGCATCGGTAGGCTAATAATGCAAACTTGAAGTGGATTCTTTCTGGCGCTGATAGCCAGTGCTAATCACGAAGCAATTGAGTTACGTGTTCACCTGGTGGAATATGGCAGATCACACGAGCAGCAGCGTTCAGAACGGACTGAAGATGGTTGAGAAGGTTTTTCCGTATTCCGGCGAGAGGTAGGTAGCATTGCCATAATCTAATTTGGTCAACATCAGAGTGGAGACCAGTGTTTTGAGTACAGTGGCTGACACTGAGAGACGAATACTTATAATCAGCCTGAGAGCATTGAAGCATACAGCCACAGTCTTTGCCACATAGTACTAGTGGGCCTATACAAATGCATCATTTAAAATTGAAATGTGTGCATTTCAGCTGCAGTCTTCCACTGACTGTATGTTTCATAGCTTGGATAGTGTGTTGTGACTGGAAAAAGTTTTGGAAGCACTGCAGTAGACTATGAGTTCCAGTCTGTTTGTTCCAAAACTATAGTTTTCACTGCCAGAAGATATCAGTTATTTCTCTTTTGTCCTTTCTTGTGTCTTGATGTTGATATGGCAGCCTTACATGCTTTCCTATTAGCGAGTCTGTATTAACCCTTTAAAACCAGGAAAATTTTTTGGATACTTTCCTGAACCCCAGAGTTTTTGCGCATTTGCACGTACTATTGGATTTTTTCAACTTGCAATTCCTCGGGTTATTTGAATGCTAAATAGATAAGAAATGCACCATTGTGTTGCAATTTTATTCCTCTTTCTAGCCATCATCATCATGTTCTCTGTCCTGGGACAGGTTCAGGGCTCCATTGTTTCCATTCCTCTCTGCGTCTTGCTTCTTCTTTGATTTCTGCATAGGTCTTGTGACGCTGTGTATCTGTTTTTCATCATCCAGTCCAATAGCATCCTTCTTGGTCTTTCTTCTGTCTTTCTTCTGTCTTTCTTCCTGATATTCTTCCCTCAGTTACTGTTCTGAGTAATGATTCTCCTCTTAGTAGTGTGTCCAATCCAGTTCCTCTGTCTTGTTTTGATGGTGCTGATTATCGATCTTTGTTCCTCCACCATCTGTAGTACTTCATCGTTTGTTTTCTTGTCTGTCCATTTGATATTTTCCATTCTTCTACATATCCACATTTCGAATGCTTGCAGCTTTTGTATGTTCTTCTTCTGGAGAGTCCAGGTCTCTGAGGCATATAAAGTGACACTCCATATCAACGTTTTTATCAGTCTCTTCTTTAGTTTTCTATTTAGCTTTCCTCTTACCAGTTCTCCTCTGTCCAAAAAGGCTTGTTTTCCCATCGCTATTCTTCTCTTTATCTCCTCCTGGCATCTTGAATCTTCTGTTATTAGGCTCCCAAGGTAGCAGAATTGTGTCACCTGTTCCAGTTCTGTTCCATCAACCATTATGGTGAATCTAGGTGAATTTTTGCTCTTTGTTATTACCATGATTTTTGTTTTTAGAGTGTTTATTTTCATGCCATATTCTTTTGATGTTGTATTTAGTTTGTCCATAATTCTTTGTAGCTCTCTTTCACTCTCTGGTAGCATCACTTGATCGTCTGCAAAGCGTATGGCTTGTATCAATTTCCCTCCAATGTTTATTCCCGCTCTTTCTTCCTCTAGTGCCTCTCTTATTAGTTTCTCAATGTAGATGTTGAATAGCAGTGGTTATAGTGGACAGCCTTGTCGTGATCCTCTTCCGATTTCTCCGGTCTCCGAGTTATAATTCCCAATCCGTATTTGTATTGTTTGTTCCATGTATAAATTCCTAAATTCTTAAAGATACAAACTTTGTTCAAAACTGATGAAAGCGATAATTTATACAGCAGAGGATGATTGAGATTGAGAGCCAATATCTCAGCTAAATGTGGACAGATTTGCAAAATTCTTCCTTTATTTTGTTCCAAATACATTCTCCTACAACTTTGCTGCTCACAAAAGATAGGTTACCACTCAAAAATTTCAGCTGCAGAGCTGGGAACAAAAAATTTGTTCAAGCCATCAAGCCATTTTCAAGCCTTTCTAACCATCACTGCCAAAATTTTAAAAAATTTGGATGATGGTCCACTAAAACAGCAACCCCGCTTGGAAAAAAATTCAATAATGTAGAAGTAAATACTAAATCTCTCCTATGTGAAATATTTAGTCATTTGATATTTGCGTATTTAATTCCGTTTCGAATAGTGCCTGCTAATATCTTTGACATCTATCTCATTGCCGAGTATTTAGTGGATTTTAAAGACAGTATTGAATATCTTTTACATAGCCAAGTATTGTCTTTATTTATTATTGTCGATTTGTTCATATCGTGCGATGACGTTGGCGCTATTTTGTCGGGTTTTTTAAAAGCTATTTTGTCTTGTGCTATTTTGACTGGACACTGAAATAACATGGGAGGAACTCTGTTCTGGGCCTTTCATTGGCAAGCGGTGAGGTTGGTGAGAAAACGAGGGGCGAGATAACGGGGTTTGACTGTAGTTAGTTACAAAAATAGATTTCCATTTTCAAGGGGCAAGTGTGCCCTCGTCCACTTCCCCATTATATTGGTGACCATGATATATATTTATGTGTGTGTGTATATAATATATATATATATATATATATATTAGGGTGATTCTAAAAAATAAAATTTTGAATTTTAAACCGGCCAACCCCCCATATTTTTCCATTTGATATTAATGACTTGTGGTAATTATTTCAGATTTTTAAAAGAACATTTAGGACTAGCACAATCACAGTGAAGTTTTAAGTATGAGTCATTCCAAGTCAATTCAACAAATGGCTCCAGGTCGACCATCTCAAAAATTATGAAATTCACCACATATGTTCCTCAAGCATCCAAGTGAAAGTTTACAAAATTTTAGCCTGCTCTCTTGAGTAGTTTTTGAGATATTCAACTTTTATTGCATCTTGAGGGCTGTTTTTGGGCGTTTCGCGGCAGCCGCTGAAATTTCTCACAAATTCAGACCCCTATAACTTCAGAAATATCATAGCTAGAAGGCTGAAACTTTCTGGACTTATTCACTACTAGTAGTATTTTACAAAACAAGAGCATAACTTTGTCTGTTGACAAACCTGTACTCCCTGCAGAGTCACAAAAATAGAAGAAAAAATTTGCACCTTTCCTGCTATTCAATGTTTAGCTCTCCAAAGGGAGCCTTTCTCTTTATTTCAGAGTTGTGACTTTTATTCCATAAACTGTCCAGTAGCTATATTTTCTTTCAGTGCAAACAGAATTTTCATATTATTACTCCCTGAATTTTTACTGGTTCTTAAAAATATGTTCAAAGGTCTACGACGAATATTGGCTTAGAGTGTGAAAATGGCCATGTGGGACAGGTGGTGGCTTAAAATGAATGGTATCACTAAATAGAGCACATTCATTGCTACAATATATTCCAAATGTGTTATGGTACTTTTTCATTAAGATTTTTAATAAATTTTCAAATATAGGCCCTACGACTTTTTTAAAAGTTAAGTTTAGCACATCGTGTTGTAGATGTGATTCAAGGAGACCACAAACTCCACTTTAACTCCTGTGTTTGAAGTAGTGGTATCAAAACATATTCCTTTGAAGTGATCTTGCAATCCCCATTCATTCACAGTATTTATGGTTGCATAAGTCATGCACTCAATCGTTCCACTGTATAGTTTAGGAACAGAGAGCAGTTTAATGATGTCATCACCAGCTACAAAAATTGGCAAGCAATCTACATGTTCTTTGCCAAGAGTTGCCAGAGCAGTTAAATCATCCATAATTTTAACATCCCAGGGCAAGACTAGTGGTGCCATTGGCTTGAGACTAGATTTAATTGCTAACGCTATTTCCTTGCGGTATCTCATCCTTGCATGCCGGATAGCACTATAGCTAGTTATTAGATGTGAAGAAACTTTTTGAAGCCGACTTGTTGATGTCATGGCAACAAATGCTGCATTTCAATTACTGGTGTTACAGCTTATGCGGTTACTACCGGAACTTTGCCTCGTTTTCATAATAGTTTTGCGTGGGGTGCAACTCTGGCTCCAAATCTTCGCTGTCTTTCTCCTTGCTGCGGCTTCTAAATGAACTTTTGCGACAGCCACTGTTTCCTTGTGATACAGCAGACTACTTTAGCTGTTCTTGCTACCTCAACCACTTTTCACTTCAGAACACGATCTTCTTTGTGTGCAAGCTTGCAATCAACCCCCACCATGGAACCATGACGACCTTTTTTCTTTGTGCGGCCAGAAACTTGGGGTCTTCGTAATCTTTGATCATTACTGTGGCATTTTGGTGTGCTATGCCAAATAGGTCAAGCAGGCTTTCTTAAAACAAACTCGAATTGGACACATTTTTCTGAGATTTACGATTTACTAGTTTCTTCATGCCCTTTCACTCGCTGTGTAGCTTTCTAAGTGCTCAGTCACATGAGTAATTCTAGCCTTTCACCAAATTGAAAGTAGTAGTTCAGTTGTTTTTTAATACTGTCTTTGAGAAACATTGTATTAATTATCGTCATGAAAATGAAACAAGACTTGGAGCACTTCTCCACGAAGAAGGAAGCTTAGCATCGTTGAAGTCCTCTCTCGTATTTCTAACAAGCCAGATGGTGCAAGCGGAAGGATTGCTTTTCAGTTTCAATATTGACATGTCAGACATGCAAACCACAAAGTTTTTTAATCTAATTACAAGTTACATGTTTTTATTCCAATAATAAGAAATAACATGAAAATGCTATAATGTAACGGCTTTGATTGCTTTGTGCCAGTCCTAAACATTGAAATACTTGAGGTTTTTCTTCTTTTCTGTTAATGTTGTATCAAATGTAAAAAATCTAAACCTTGGCCAAATAAAAAAAACATAGAAATTTTTTTTGCATTGCAGTAAGAATCACCCTAATATATATATATATATATATATATATATACACACACACACACACACATTGATGTTGAGAATTGCCGAATTGTTTACAGAAGTGTCTTTTTTGTTAGGTTGGTGATGTTGTTGTGACCGGACAGGTGAATAACAGTTCAGTTCAGGATGCGCTGTTGCTGTGGTGCCAGCGAATGATTGAAGGTTACCCTGAAGTCACAGTTAATGACTTTTCTAAGTCATGGAAAGATGGCAGAGCTTTTCTTGCAATTCTTCACAGGCACAGGTGAAGTGTAATTGAATGGTTTGGAAATTTTGGTTCTAGGTCTATTGATCGTGTGCAAATTGATCGGTCCCAATTTGCCAGTTAAAATTGACTGCATGGTTTATTGATCAGTGAAAAATTTTTCGGTCGTCTATTGATCGTATGATAAGATACAGATTATCAGAGGTCTACTATTTAGTAATAAATCAAATAGTGTCCTGATGTCAACTTGTCCTATTATGAGTATTTAGCAATTCTTCACTGTTTAACTGTATGTTGTATCAAACAGAAAAGTTACAGTATAGTACAGTATATACAGATATAGTTTATATATTTGTTTTAATTAACAAAGCCATAAACTTGCTTGTGTTAGCTCATTTGTCATATTTTAAACATACATCTATACTCTATAACATTATGTTGCATTATATGATTTTATCTTTTTGTGTTATTATCTTTCATGGAAATTGTGGAGAAATTATGGAGAGAAAGAAATAATGGTTATGTCATATTGATTAATTATAGATTAATAGCTATTGAATGAATACGTCTGATCTTCTATTATAACTTATAAAATAATTTAAGAAACTTTAAAGCTGATCAATAGACCACCGATCAATTTGCATGCGATCAATTGACCAGACACCAGAAATTTTATGCATATTAGGTAATGAAGTTGTAATAATAGAATTTTGCCCATTTTGTGCAGTGTGCCTAGTTTCAGTGTAATTGATGTGTATTTAAGATTATGGTGCTGCTTGGCCTTTCTTATAAGCTTACATGCAAATAAGTCAAAGGACATTACCAGTTGATGAAAAATTAAAAATTAATTAATTGATGAATTTATTGTTTTCGTGTGAGACATGGGCCGTAAAGAAACAAGACAGATTAAAACTGAACACATTTGAAATTAAATGTTATAGAAAAATGATGAAAATAAGCTATAAAGATATGATTAGAAGTGATACCATTTGCAAAAAACTAACACAAAAAAGACTGTTGTGGACAAGATCATACACAGAAAAATATCAATATTTGGACATATTCTGGTTTGGTGCCTTCCGGCTGCCTTGCACGTGTATGTGTGTGCTTTGGAAAATCATCGTTCTTGGCAGTTTGCCAGCATCTTGTGCATGGTTTTAGCACTAAAAGTGCGGAGTGCAGATTTCTCATTGTTTTCGGGTGGTCCTCTGCACTTTCTCCGGGTAGATTTTGACATTTTGGTCGTTTGCCATCGAGTGTCTGGAGTCTGGACCGCCATCTTGGACCGGCCTTCATTCCATTGACATGGCCAGTAGAACTGTAGACTAGATACACGCTCAAGAATGCTATGATGCTGTCTTTTGGACTAAATGGAATGACTGCCGTCCTGATCTTCACCTGGAATTCCATCTTGTGTCGAATCTGCCAAGTTCGGCGATGGATTATACTCATGAAAGACTGCATCTCAGGATTTCACCACCTAATCTTGCCATACAGAAATTCTTAGCAACACCTCTGCGGAATTTCAACATCTTCCGTGCTTAGTTGGCTTGTCTGCTGTGAACGTTTCTTTTGCGAAAGACTACTTTTTTTAGGATTCACCGCCGTATTCGTCAAGGTGGCGAATTCCTTCATTCCATCAAAATGGACTTTCGAGATCGTCATCCTATGTTCATCATCAACATGCCAACGGCAGATGGTTTGGTGATATTGGCCTAATCGTCATTTTAACAAACGGTTTGGATGAACCGGCTCCATCACACCCCTGCTTGTGTGCATATAATGTAACATTCTGACCAACAGCTTTCTCCATTTGAAATTGCAAAATAAGAACATACATTGATGCTTTTTGTGTAGGTAGTTAAAATGTATAAATATCTTATGTGCTTAACATTATTGTTAAAATTTGAGTGCATTTGACACACTTAGGCATTGTCTTTAATTTTTGTAGGCCAGATCTCATTGATTTTGGTCGAGTTAGAAAGCAGTCGGCACGAGAGAATCTGCGACTGGCTTTTGACATTGCTGATCGAGTTTTCGGTGTTACGCCTCTTCTGGATCCAGAAGGTATAATTATTTATTTATGTTGGGTTAATTACGCTAATTACTGATTGATATAGTGAATGGCCAATTACTTTTCTGGCACTTGTTGTAAGCTTATCAGAATTACGTGAACAGGAACAAAGTTTAATTAAGTCAATGAGGAATGGAAGGTGTCAGTCTTGAAAATCTGCTCTGGTGGTATGAAAGAGTTCGTTGCCAAGACGAAATCTGGTGGTGAATCTCTGAGAAAGCAAAAAAATGTTTTCAGAACATTGGTACGTCAGCAGCGAGAAATAGAAGAAACAGGTGTCAAAGGTATGCACAGGTAGTAAAAAGAATTCTCCACATGGCATAATCAGGCAGTGAATTCCTGAGAGAAGGTCTTCTGTGAGAGAATAGTTTGCCACCAAACTTGGCAGATCTGACTCCAGGCCATCATTCAATGTTGTCTGGGTAGGCATCTTTGATGGAATGGCAAATGAGACAAAATGGCAGGCCAGGCTTGTTGACAGCAGACTGACAATGTCCAAGAATAATGCAGAGAACGGCATTTACTTTTTGAAAATGATGAATCCTGATCCAAGATGATGCAAGATGCAAAAATGACATCAAAACAAGATTGGCCATGGGAATGAATATAATGATCAAATTACTACAAGTTTGGAAGAACAAATCGGTCAGTAAACTTACAAAGCTAAGATTGATCAGGGCACTGGTTTGGCCTGTTGCCTCGTACGGCTGTGAGTCATGGACACTGAATAAAGAAGATGAAAATCGAATTCGAGCCTTTGAAAACAAATGCATGAGAAAAATGTTGAGGATCCGTTATACGGATTTCATATCCAATGGGATACTATACAAAATGGCTGGAGTAGATCAGGACAACTAGCTCCTTCCGATTAGGTCCCAGACAAATAGGTCTGGCATTTAGGTCTTGTGACAGTTAGGTCTTGGGTCAAACTGGTACTAGATGTTTAGGTCCCGCACCATAGAAAAAATATGTAAATATATATATGTGCCAAAATATATGCTTAAATCTTAATCTCTAAGACAGCAAATAGGATGTGATAGATCTTTGAACTCTAATGCAAAGTATGGCAATTATGGACTTATATGGACTTATTAATAACACCCAATTCTAAGCATACTAAAGTGACCCCTAAAACCAAAACCAACTCTAACATGGCGGTAATCAACTAAGGCCCTTAGATCTCACAGATACTGAAGAAATTACACTAACTGACATTGAATTTAGGAAACTCTACAATATGCCCTAGCCTAAACTTATTACTGCTTTGACATTGAAAAAAACCCTCACAAACCCCATAGCAATGACAATAATAATAATAAAATATTAGTAATCACAATTATCATATCACAATTATAATTATGACAACCACAACAAATTAATTTTACATAGAATTTACAGCAATCTGCCACTTAGGAACCCCAGGGGTGGGAAGTTGGATTGGTTGTTTGGTTGTGCATGTGCAACGCACATGTCTTATTCCTCTATGGTGTGGGACCTAAACGTTCAGTACCCATTTGACCCGGGACCTAAATGTCCAGGGATCTAAATGCTGGACCTATTTGTGTGGGACCTAATCAGCGGGACCTATTTGTCCTGCTCCAGAGTAGACCACAGGCACTACAATCAGTGTAAAAGACAAGTTCAAGACATTGATAAAATTGCCAAGATTGCTGATAATCTGATGCAAACACAAACATGTGCTTGGCAGTTGAAAGTATACCACAGGGAAAAAAGTCTGCAAATATTTGCAGTTGATTTGTAGGATGTTTGATATCTAGACTTTATAGTGATTACATTATATGTATTCAGTATGTTCAGTCATTTAGTTATTGGTGCAGTGGTTTGTTTGTAGATGTAGATGTTCCTGAGCCAGATGAAAAGTCTATAATCACATACGTCTCATCCCTTTATGATCGCTTTCCAAATGTCCCCACTTTGGAGCAATCACTGAGGGAGAATGTGAGAAACTTATATTTGTTTAAATAAAACTACTGTTATGTGCTAACAGATAGACATTATTACAGGCTGATTAATGCTGCCATGTTTTTACACCTCACAGTTGTTATAATGTGCAGCTACATTCATGATATTCGACCATAAACTTCAGGGATGTATGGCGACTCTGGCTTGCAGTCTCATCGCGCGGCCAGTAGTTGGTGCCCTTTGCCCTCTTGGTTTCCCGATCACCTTGCATCGCCAACTCTGCCTGATCCGTAGTGTTTGTTTCACTTTCCATTTCATGACCATCAAGCAAGGTGTTCATGGCTGCTGGGCAGACCGCATGCTGAGAATGAACGCTCCTCAGAACAGGGTCCCAATTTTCATCTGATGTCTCCGTATTCATCATCGGTTCCAGCCTCTTCTGAGAGGCACTTTAATTGTCTTCTCTTATCCCTGACCACCACTTGGTCTCAGCACCTTAGGTGATTTTTATACATGTTCTTGGTCACTGGCTTCAACTTTGTACCACGCAGCTTCCTTCTCAGCTACGGTACTCGTCTTCCCCTCCCTTAAAGACAGGCGGCTATGTCTATCCTCTGTTGCAACTTCTTAGCATGCTTGGTTTCCTCTGCTCTCGCTCCTAGATGGGCAGTGAGCGGCGTCTATGTATTTCCTCAGCAGCTTCATAGCGTGCTTGATTTCCCGTTCTCTGATCTACAGTCGGGAGTCTGTCTTTCTTAGCGACTTCACTCATAGCACTGTCTCCCATGCCTGACTGGATGGTGGTCCACTCTCTTCATTCAGCTATTACAAACTGATTCCCATTCACTTATAGACAGTCGGGTGTCTGTCTCTCTCAACGGCTTCACTACACGCTGGTGTCTACCGTGCCTGAACAGATGGTGGTCCATTCTCTTTCTCAATGCTCAATGGTCTATTCACAGACTGACTCCCTGCACCTTAAAGACAAGCGGGCTTCCGTCTCCTGTTTTGGCTCAGAGTTTCTCGGCACAGATGTGACCATAGGTAGGTGTTTTTCGTCTCAGCCAAGATTCACTGACAGTGTGCTGACACTCTGTCGTCAACAGCGACTTTACAAAGACATAAACACAGTTTCCTTTTTATTTGGTTTATTTTTTATTAACAAACCAAGCAACATTGACAACATGTAACACAACAATGGCAACCAAGGACAACTTCATACGAAGACGGTATCTAACGACGCCTCACTGATTGCCAAAATGACTAGCGTCTTAACCCGTTGCAGGGGGATTTAATTTTTTCAAGTCGTTCCCAATCGGGGTATTTAATTTTGGGGAAAGGCTTTCATGTGAAAATGTGAACATACAAGTTTTAAACTTACTATATTTCAGGCTTTATAGAAGCTATAAAGATGCGGTTTGCACCGTTGTTTAGCATTTTTATTGCTCTTTCGAACCATTCGTGCCAAAGAAGAAAATTTTGGGGGTAGGGTCCACCCTACAGCCCAAAATAGGACCCCACCCCAACATTTTGGTCAAATTTTGTTCCAAGCCCAATAGCAAAAAATTTTTCCGCGGTAACCCCCAAACTGTGAGCGAGAACGTTGTAAAGGGGTGTAATTGGAACAGAATAATGCAAAAATTTTGAAGATTGGACAAAATTTGGAGTAGTTATGCTTTTTCAAACAATATTACTCATTGCTCGAAGAAATGACAATTTTGCGAACAGATTTTCAATCTGAAAAACCGAACAACTCAGTATATTTCAGGCTATATAGAAACTAGAAAGATGCGGTTTGCACCGTTGTTTAGCATTTTTATTGCTCTTTCGAACCATGCGTGCCAAAAAAGAAAATTTTGGGGTAGGTCCACTCTACAGCCGAAAATCGGAACCCTCCCCCCAAAAAAATTTCAAAGCGCAATCGCAAAAAATTTTCAGCTGTGACCCCCCAAGTGTGAGCGCGAAAGTTTTTAGGTGGTGTAATTGGAACATAATAGTGCAAACATTTTGAAGATCGGGCCAAAATTGGCGGAGTTATGATTTTTCAAACCTCAGACTTGAGATTTTTCA
Organism: Metaphire vulgaris; assembly: GCA_018105865.1. Classification (NCBI taxonomy): domain Eukaryota; kingdom Metazoa; phylum Annelida; class Clitellata; order Crassiclitellata; family Megascolecidae; genus Metaphire; species Metaphire vulgaris. The sequence goes on along the minus strand of CM030836.1, from coordinate 4,498,990 downwards.
AGGCATTTCAACGCTAAATCCCAGTATTTGGATGATCTATGGCAAGTTTTCTTGCTTATATAGTCAACAACAGTGAAGAAAGTGCTGCCATCTATCGAATGGATAGTAAACTAAATCGAAAAGTTACTCCAGGAGTCCCGGAGCGGTTTAAAACTCCAATGTCCGATGCTTATGTGGCGCAACGTTTTAAGATGGCGTTAAACTTTCGGATATGATTTTCGGCCGCCATTTATAGACGGTGCTGCCCGGGAACGGGTTAAAGGGAAGCCATCGATAACTTTAGTCCGGCTTATATATCAAACGTCGTGCAAAGCACTTTTATCTGGCTTCAAGCTAAATCTGCTTATTATCGCCATGTTTATCATCTATTGCTTAACGATAATAGTGTCAATACATCAAAGTCCACATGCCATGTACATAACAGACAAATTTTTATAGTTTAAAATTTTGACTACAGACCATTTCAGTGGAATTTCCGATTCCAGCCTATTTCATGCCTATTGGCTGTCACTGGAAATAACCATGCATCGCCACCGGGCCGAGGCATCGGACGACGACACAGCAGCAGCTGTCTGTCACGATTCCCAAGAGGACGAGCACAGACGGTGAAGGGTGCCGCTCTGCCGGCGACCTAAATCAATGCCGCCTCCCAGTGTTGCTACCGGGTGCCTGGTGCATCGTCGAAGCAGCATCGCCATTTGCCTATCTCCAGTTGCTGGCCGTCGCTCAAGAGACCAGGTGGCCAGGAACATGATTTGCGTTGCTGGAATCCGAAACAATATTTTTAATACTAGAGGGGAATTTCCACTACTTGGGACCACCCAACAATGTTTAAAACCATTGTTAGCCCACTGTCCTCACCCATAATGGGCAATAAAATTAATTAAAAGTCATAACAATTTGCATTAGCACTAATTAGTTAAATTATTTACATTAGCAGGTTAAGCAGTGAAACACTGACACATTTAATAATAAAAATAATAGGTAATTAATAGTAATACGCTCGCTATCATTGGCTGGAGTGCCACAAATGCTTCAGATATTATGTGCTGATATCATTCCTTGCACTGCAGATCCTACAGTAGTCTTCCTTGACCGTCTTGCTTTCATGGCCCTACATGACTGTGCAGTGATATCTTATATTGCCTCTTCACTTCTTTCTCACATTTTTATCCTATCATGCTAGTCATTCTTTTTCTTTAGACCATTTCCTTCTGTTTCAAAATTCCTTTCACTGTTTAATCTTCAGTTTTTGTCTTCTACCTATTCTAGCTATCAGCCGTTTTTGTGGTTGATAATCATGCTTTATCTGCTTGTTCGGGGATTTTTATTCTTATACTGGTTGCCACAATGGTTAAAATTGATTTTGTTCAGTTCAATAAAAAAGTCAGTATAAAAAGCTTTATGTAGCGTTGGAAGAATTGCTGTTTTATATTTACTTTATTATTTTCAATAGCATACTAGTGTGACAAATTCTCTCTCTGCATTGCAATGTGTTGTTGTAGGAACGTCTCTTGAAGCGTGAAGAATACCATGAACTGGCCGTCCAGCTGCAGCATTGGCTGATCAGTGCCATCACTAGCATGTCTGACCGTAACTTTCCATCTACACTAATGGAGATGAAGGTTTTTTGTTTTTTTACTCGCATCAGACTTCTGCTGATAGATAGCATCTAGTAAAAGGAATTTATGAAAGCAAAAATATTTCTCTGACTTATTTTACTACTTTTCTACTTTTGGACTAAGTCATTTGAGTTTTTTCTTTAAGTTTGACTGTTATAAAGTATGAAGTAACACATACTATTAGTTCTTAGTTCCTTATGTCACCTGCACAAAGTTCCAGTTCATCTCAGTCCTTATTCAGCCGAGGATCTTTCAAAAGTTCCGTAGATTTTGAAGTTGTTTAATGTATTTCATGGGGCTCTTTGGGAGAATGATCAATTTCATCAGCAGGAAAACAGATTTTGTATAAATCTATGACAGTATTTATTTTTATTATAAAAGATATAAATTACATGGTGACTTGTCCATAACTTACTGCATGATCAGTACTGCATGCAGTATATAATTCATCAGATTTATAACCACTGTTAGCAGCAGAGATGAAATAAATATATTTTTAGACAACATCTGAATTTTTTTATTTATTTATTCAGGCCAATTTTTTAAGCGCAGTTGCAGGGCTAGAGCCCACAACAAGAGCGCTTCACACATACAATTACGGGTAACTGAATGTTTGAACTGAAGAAGAGCGTTGAACAAATGTTGGTAGACTGTTTCAGAAATGTGACGTTTATCATCAACAGTTCATAGATGCATCTGTGGGACAATTACTACAATTAGTATACACTTTATTTGTTGATGCAGATCTTATGTGCTGACATCCTTCAAGTTCTGCAGCACATTGCAGTTTGCCAATAAGATACATAGTACTCAGGTGGTGGCAGTGGCGTAGTCAGGATTTCTGGAAGGGGGGGTTTGGTTTTGATCATGAGCAACTTCAAAAAATCTTGACAAGCAAAAAAGACCAGACTCGTCTTTTCTCTTGTACTTTTCCCTATGCAGATGTGCTGACAAGCAAAAAAGGTCATCACCTTACATCTTTGCTCTATAGCGCTTACAAATTATTTTGGCATCGGCAGCCAAGGGGGACTTGACCCCCAAAACCACGTCCAAAAATTTAAAATGCTTGGAAATATTTTTAAAAAATTGGCGTCGGCAGCCAAGGGGGGTTTTAACTCCCAAACCCCTCTTGGCTACGCAACTGGGTGGTGGCCATCTTGAAGAATAATTACTTCAAATTTTAACGGTGCTTAGAAAAAGCTTCTACTTAATTTCTTCGAAATCTTGTCTTGTCTTGTATTCAGCCGTCTTTGCTCCAAAGATTGGCTGCATTGTGGACTGCCTTCTTCCAAGTGTTATGGTCTTCTGCTGTTCTTGTCGCCTGCTCTGTAGTGAGTCCTGTCCATTCTTGTATGTTGTCTTCCCATTTTTTTCTTGGTCTACCTCTTTTTCGTGATCCTGGCATAGTGCCTTGTATTATTTCTTTCTCTAGACAGTCCTGTTTTGTTTGCAAAATGTGTCCCCAGTAATTCAGTTTTCTTTTCTTTACTGTTTCCAATAGGGTTCTTTGCACCCCTGCTTTATCCAATATCCATTCGTTCGTTTTCTTTGCTGTCCAAGAAACTCTCGTTAATTATTTGCCTTTGGCCTTTCATTCCAAATGCCTGTATGTGCTGTTCATCTTCTTTCATTATTGTCCAGCTTTCGCAGCTGTATGTAGCGACCGGCCACACCAGTGATCTCAGTAGACGAACTTTGGTGCTCACTGGAATGCAGTGACTTTTCCATATCTTGTTTAGTGATGCTCCTGCCGTTTGTCCTTTATTCAATCTGCTTCTTATTTCAGCTTTACTCGAAGCGTTGTCTGATATGATGGACCCTAGGTACAGGAAGGTGGTGACCTGTTCCAATATTATATTCTGAATTTTGATGTTGCAGTTCTTGTCTTATAGTGCCATTACCTTTGTCTTAGCGATATTGATTATCATATTATATTTTCTGCCTGTTAAGTCCACCCTGGAGACAAGATCTTCGAAATCACGCAAATGTTAATTCTGTTTGCACCATACACAGTATTACACACTTATGATAAATTGTCAATGTGAGTTCTGATGCATCACTAGAAGCAGAGTGATAAAATAGTCCGACAAAAAACATAAAAGTGCGAGACCAAATTTACTGGCAACCACCTATCTAATTTATTGTAATTCTCATGTGAGTGTTGGTTCTGTACTTTTTGGGCCATAACACATTTTCCAGAAAATTTTATGTGTAAAAATCAAACTCAACCTGCATATTACAATTTTTTCAAGGTTGTTTTGTCTGAGTTCAATCGATTCCGAGCTGAAGAGGTTCCATGTCAATCACGAATCAAGCTAAAACTTGGTACACTGTTTGAGCATGTGCAGGTTTGTTAGTTTTTTTAAAGGCAAATCAATTGATTTAGTAGAATGATGTATGAAATTAATGGTAAACTATATGATTAAAACCATGTATTGATGTTAAGAAGAAATCAGATTATTTATCTTGCTGTGAATGATCTGGAGAGAATTGCATACAAGTGCAAAATGCAGGAAAAGGAAGAAAAAGTAAAATCTATAAAGGCAATTCAGGAGGGCAACAGGGATAGTGCCCAGATCCATGTGGAGAGTTCCATGTCAGGAAAAACAGACACTTAACTATTGACAGAGAAGAATGGAAAAAGTGAAATATGGCGTTAGACTTTCTGAATTTTTGGAGTAAAATATTTTTTAATGTTTGATGTTTATGTTTTTAATTTTCTTCTCATAAACCCTTTCATTATGTATAAGAAATATGTCTCATACAAATTTTTTCCCACACGCGTATGGCGAGCAGGTTTTGTCATGACTGCACTTCACTTTTCAGGAGGTGATGATGTTGCATATATATAATAATATATAACAGGGGTGGCCAGACCTGATGTAACCAAGAGCCATTTTTGCAAATTTTCCAAATCTTGAGAGCCGCATTGACTCACTATGGGTCGCGACCCAACTCACACTGGAAAATTATTTTATTAATTTATTTTAAGGAAACTTATTATAATGTTGCATATATATACTAATATATAATATTAATATATATGTTTACTTAACCGCTTCACCGCCAGAGACCAAAATAATCATGACGCCACTTGCAAATATCATGAAATTTATCATTTAAATTTTTTATTTCATTTACTGACCTGAAAGTTTGTAGATACTATAAAACTAATAAACATTATTAAGAAACATTAACAAAGCATTAAAAGCAATAAAAGCATTAAATACACATGATAGCTTCCAATTTTCAGTAGAATTTTTAAAATCTTTGGGAAGCATTGGTACGAATGCTTATTGCAAATTTTCAAACCCTATCAAAGTGAAGTAATACATCTCTAGGGTTGGTTTACAAATTATTCCCATCAACATCATCAAACCTATAAATTTCTTCATTTCACTTTGGTCTGTATCAACCCATGCATGAACTCTGGGGTTTTTCATTAATTACGTCAACAAAATAGGGGGAGGGATAAAAAAATGCCCAAAATTTGTTGACATAATTAATGGACAGCCCCTCTGGAAGTTGGCGCTAGATGAATTCTCTGAATAAACTATGTTGCATACCAGTTTGTCTGACAGACAAGATGCTTAACGAAGTCCGGTGAGACAAACATTTCATAGAATTGTGTTGCATTGATGTTATTTATATCCACTTTGAACCCGCTCTGCAAAGAAAAGGGATAGGGATGTGGCAGTTCACCATTGGCTGCCATCCATTGCAAGCGCTGGGGATAGAATTTTCGTTTAGACCCCCTCCATTTATTATCACAATTTTTTTGCTTATCTCAAACAAAATTGCACTTAAAATTGTCACAAAAGTTATCTACAGGCTGACCTTCTTTATTGTTCACGCCAAGAATTAATAATTCACTACGCCAACGATTGCCAAACATCATTAGGAAAATGTCGGAAAATTTTGGCGCTGCGGCATGAGCAATTTTCCCCGTACGCTGGATTTTTCCGGCACAGGGCTGTTAAGTGGTTAAGAATAGATGTATAATATAATAGAATAATATGTCATATTATTAATATATGTATATTTGTAGTATATATAATATATAATGCCGCATATATGATAATAATATATGACGTGTGACTGAAAAACCACTAGCCGTAGCGTAAGGGTTAATTGATTATTATAAATTAAATTTTCTAAATTATCAATGTTTGAATGGTTATATTTTAGGAGTTGTCTATAGGAACTTCGAATTTTATTGCAAAGGACAATGACTTACACATGGATCAGATTAATCGGCTGTGGACAAGGTTCGCTCAAACTCAACAAGAAAAAGACATAGCCATACAAGCTGAGTTATCCAGGTTTGATTCATTGGACTTTACGCGTTAAATATTATGAAATTTTATATGCAAGGCCCTATTGTGTGTATGTGTGTTTAGCTGGGAACTCGAATTAATTGCCTTTAAGGCAGTGTTGTCCAAAGGTGGTCCATCGGACCCTAGGGGATATGCAAAAATCTCCAGGGGGTCTGTGGAAGATTTTTCAAATATTTTCAAAAATGCCTGTGCCCGCTTAAACCAGGCGTTGGCATAACACAATTTCCAAAGTGTTCAAATGTGCCTTAAAATGTGCAGAACTCTAAAGTCTGTGGACAAGATATTAGTAGTCAGTAGTGGGTCGGACGATTATCAACCAATCATGAGCCAAGACTCAAATAAGACGAGAAAAGTAATAAAAATATCAGTGAATTACATTTGCTGGAAGTGTCTAGGATGGAATGGGTTATAAATCTATTCATCGCATGTGAAACCAATTTGGAACCAGAAGCTGAATTAAATTTTTTAGATATACAAAACGATGTCATTTATAGAAATCGATTTGCCGAAAAGGAACTCTCAGAGTTTTGGACCGGTTTGCAGGATCAATATCCTATACTCACTTTATAAATAATTAAATTGTTGTTACTGTTTGGAAGTTCATACCTATGCGAACGAGACTTTTCAACTTTGATTGAAATTAAATTGAATTGAAGAAGCGCGACAGGCTACTTATAATTGACGAAGAGATGCGTGTGACTTTGTCAACCAGTGTACCTTGCTGGAACTTGATTTGTAGTCACAAGGAGGCCCATGGTTCATGTTAGCTACGACGCTGCTACGTAATTAACATCTCAATAAAGCTCTTTTGCTTTTGTTATATGTAACTTTAAATTTTAAAAGTTTAACAGTTAAATTTTTTGATGACTGGGGTCTGTGAGGAAATATATTTGGGTTGGGGGGGATCCGTGGCGGGCTAACTTCGGACAACACTGCTTTAAGGTATCCATCTATGTGTATTTGTGTGTGCTAGAAAAGTGAGGTTTTATGAAAATATCCAATATGAATATATAGACTAATCAGCATTTCCTGCTCATGTTGGTCCTTCTAATAAGACAGCGGTTCTTAACCTTTTTGTGATTACGTATCCCTGAAGCAAGTATAAGAAAGCGAAGTACCCCCTACCAGCCTGCAGTATCTTATATGAGGGCTAAAGTTTATGCTCCATGGCATATTTTAAAAATTATAAACTGCAACATACTTCCGTTACAGATTGTGCACAAGCCAGAAAGGGGATTTTTCTTTTACAATATCTAATTTATTACAAACATTTCTACAGTTCCAAGTACAGTGTACACTGTACAACTGTACGTAATACTTTGAAGTGAAAGTCTTTAAACAGACTATTTCCAGATCATTTTTATTTCCACAATACCAGTGGCGTAATGTGGGGGGGCACTTTGTTGACAGCCCCCCGGGCCCCGGGCGGGGGGGCCCCCGAAGAGGGGTCTAAGCTAGGGTTAGGTTAGGGTTAACCCTAACTTAACCCTAACCCTAGAAATGATGTGCTAATGACTTTTTTTTTGCTCGTCAGGATAAAAAAGGAGGCGATAACGTTTTTTTTTTTTGCTCGTCAGATCGAAACTCTAGGGTCCCCATGGCAAAGATGCCCCCCGGACCCCCAAAAGTCACGCTACGCCACTGCACAATACCGGTATTTAAGTTGGATACGGTTTTTGATAAGTAAAACATCACTATAGCAATGTCATAATTAAATCATAAATAAACCATAAATAAATCATAAAGCCATACTAAAATTATTACATTGGCTTAAAATAACTGAATGTATCCAATATAAGATAATATCAAAGCCTGTCTAACTTAGATCACTATTAACCCCTCAGCCTCCTTGACCCACACGTTCATCATCTCATCTCACTCTGTCACGCCTGCTGAATCAGTCATCCATGAAAATTTGCAACTGTGCCTTCTCATACGCTGCACCTGAACTTTGGAACTCCATCCCAGCTTCCCTCCGCAGACTTGGACACTTTCAAACAATAAAATCTGAATCCTCATTTCCCATAATTCCTGCATTATCTCCTCAAGTCTTCAGGTCTAAGCTTAAATCCTTCCTTTTTCTAAAATCATTTCCTCCATATCTGTAATAACCTAGCCTCACTGCCCTTTGGATGTTGTCTATTGCCTGGCTGATCATATATCTTTCCCATAGCTAATTTAAGAAAGGCTGAGCACCTGAGAATAAGCAGCTACTGTTGTGCTGTTTTCCAAGGCGCTATAGAAATCCACAAGATTTTACTTACTTACATATAATTTAATATTTGTTTTATTGAGTTTTGTGACACTGATTTGTCTTTGTGGTCTATTTAATAGCATTCATATTATTAGAATATTTGATTGATTGATTGCAATAATAAGAAATCGTGAATGAATAGGATGCAGTTTGGACAAATATCAGCTTTCATGCAATCTATCTGCTAGTTAATTGATTGAGTTTGATGACAATTTGCTTAGGTTAGAGAAATTAAATCGAACCTCTGATAAATTGCTTCGTGAGCTTCAGACATGCAGTAGCCATCTTGACAACATCGAAAGGCGGTTACTAGAAGTAAGGAGCAATTTACCGGTAGTTTATGTTTTCTGTGTGTGTGCAGGTTAATTAGTCCACTTTGTTATTATTATTATTATTATTAAACTGACAATTTCTTGTGCGCCATATTACCAAAATGTCAGGAGCAAGGGCACATTACAGAGTCCAATAAAAATAAATAAAATAACAGTCATCAGCAAAAAATATGAATGGGAAACAATCTAATTAATTGTTTTTAATAAGGTTGTCTTTAGGACTGTGTCTTGCAGTGGTGTCCCTTTATATTTTATACAGTTCACTCTAATATATATTTTTAAGGTTGCAGAGTATCTTGGCATATTCCAGTAGGAGATGATATTCATTTTATTAACCCATGGACTTCTGCGCACAGAAATCATAATGACATTACTATCACCATTAAAATATAGTGTCAATAATTTACAAATAAATTGCCAAAGACTAGATTTTATGAAAATGGAACCTCAGTAGGAATTGTAATGTATTTTTCAACTCCAGCAGTTTTCATCTTCAATTTGGCACATTCTAATGGGTAAGCTTTAAAATTTAGCAAATATTGAGTTTAAAACAACTATTGTCTGAGCCTGAGTGAAATTCAATGAAAGACTTGGTATGAATTCCTGCTTCACAAGTGCTGTGCATGTAATACGTGGTGCTTTTGCTGTGTGCAGTGCAGGAGATTTTTTTTATAATGGAGTCACCAGACTTGGTCAATTGTGAAATGGCAGATGACTGAGATTTGATGGCAATCTATGAATGGAAGCAGTAATATTATGTTCATGATCAATGAATTGTTTATCACACTGTGTGCCAAGCATTTGTCTGGTATTAAAAAGTAGTGATGCTGGACTACTTCCAGGTCAAACTTTTGACCAACATTTGATGATTATCAGCCATGATTAGGGGTTCAAACCTGCCAAACCACCAAAAATAAATCAACATTTACATCAGCTAAGTGGTAGTAAGTGCCACTTCACTTGCCAATTCAAGTGCCAATTCTACCACTTCACAATAGAATCCAATAATCACCTTTTTCATGGACTCTGCAAAGCAGAAATGTTGGCAACGCATTAGCACCAAATAATGCTGAGGTTGAAAATCACAACATTACAGGTGCTCATATACCAACAAGGACCACATCTTTCAAAATAAACTTGCATGATGATATTTGCTCACTATTTTCAACTCAATTCTATCCTAGAAATTTTTTAATAAATATTTTAACTCTATTACTGTGAAGTTTATTAGTTTTACTCGTGGCCGGACAAAATGTCATGGGGACAAAATTTCAGCGGACAAAAATGTCGTGGGGACAAAATGTCACAACTTTCAATCTTTGATGTATTGTGTGGATTGTTAGATGGTTAGTCATAATGCTCTTTGCAACCCCCAGGAGAGAATCATTAGAATTCATTTGTGTCTCAATGAAGTTGAGTTAAGTAAGCAAATAAAATATTGTGGATTTAAGCTTAGATCTGAAGACATGAGGAGATATAAGAAATTGTGGCAAGTGAGATTCAGATTTTATTGTTTGCAGTGTCTAAGGCTGCACAAGGAAGCTGGGATCAAGTTCAAAAGTTCAGGTGCACTGGTGCAGCGCATCTAAAGGCACGGTTGCAGGTTATCAGAGATGACTGATTCAATGCGTGCAAAAGAGAGATGAGACGTCGATGGTGTGGGTCGAGGAAGCTGAAGTGTTAATCGATAGGTGATAGATGTGTTAAATAAAGAAGGTAAATGGAGACGAATAGCTGAGTATCATCAGCATAGATGCATAGAGTTGGTGATTTAAATTTAGGAAATTTATTAAGGATGAATGTTGTATGATGTAGGCCTGGCTGAACAGTACTGGCCCAGGGGCGGTTCCTTGAGGTTGAAGTTGAAGGATAATTCAAGCAAATGCAAGAAACATAAATGTTTAATTAATTAATGTTTCAATGAATGCAAGCAGCATTAATGTCTGATTAATTAATTAATGAATGTTTCAAATGCCAACAGTGTCTCTTAAGTATGGGATTGGATCCTGGTTGTTGCAATCGGTCAACATAACGTATAAAGTCTCAATGAAAGATAAATCACATGGATTCAAACATTAATGTTTAAACTGAAATAAGTAATCAAGAGAAAGTAACCATTAATTATTAATGTTTAAAACGTCACCAATGTCTTGCAAGCAAGCCAAAAATTGTGAGATTTTAAAATGTAATTTTTGAAATTTTTAACATTTTTGCGCACATTTTTGTAGGTGACATTTTGTCCCCATGACATTTTGTCCTAGCATAGTTTTAGTGTATGATTATATCACCTTGGGGGATTTGGCAGAGGCATAGCGAGGGTGTCCGGGAGCAAAGCATACTGATGGCACCACCCCTTCAATTCCCAAAAAATGTTGAGCAAAAATGGTTGTCACTTACTTTCTTTCAGCGTCCACTCAATCTGTGACAAAAAACCCTGGTGAGCAAAAAAAGGATGATGTATTTACCTTTTTCTGTTTGCTTTTTTGTTACACTAACTCAAAACCTGATTTTGGCACCTGAGGGCAGTGGCCCCCTCCTGACCCCACACTACGCCTCTAGGATTTGGTTTAATTTTATAATTCTGTTGTGCATTTATGGCAGTCATTGTTCACAATGCTTAGGATGGACAGAAATTTGATGCAATGTCAACTTCAGAGGCAAAATATTTCTGTGATTCAATGGGTCATTTGCTTTCGATGGAACAAAACACCATTCGCAACGTCATGTCCGACAGCCAAACACTTGCTGAATCCGGTTTTCATACAGCACAGCACATTCAAAAACGGTTCATTGCTCATTAGCTGTTATTGTGTTTTAAATTGCATTGGTTAGTGCATTGCTTCTATTGTCAATGTGTGAAATTTGTGTGTGTGCATGTAAATTGTGATTGGCGATTCAGAGCTATCTTATTTTTGACCACGGCCAACAGGCTGTGGCGTCATGCCATCCTTTATGGCCACAGTTCTGAGGCAACACAACAGCCCTCTGCTGGCTATGTGAGAAGATGAGATGGTGATGATTCTGAAAGTGACAATAGTTTATGCATATATCAGCTACAGTTTTTTCACAAAATAGCAAATTATGACCAAAAATGGCCTTTTATGGCTGTTAATTATTTTAAAGCCTAGACTTATAATTTCTGGTACAAAATACTGAAGTAAGCATGCTTACATTAGATGAATTTTAACACTAGTCTTATTTTAGGCTGTAGAGTGGACCCTACCCCAAAAAGTTTTTTGGGCACGAATGGATAGAAAGAACAATAAAAATGCTAAACAACGGTGCAAACCTCATATTTTTAGCTTCCATATAGCCTGAAATATAGTAAATTTAAAAAGTACATGTTCACAGTTCATATGAACACTTTTTCCACAATGAATTACCCAGAATGGTGACATCTTGTAAAATTTAATTCCTCTGCTAAAGGGTTAAGACTCATGTTGCATCCTAGGGCATGGCAGTGTCTCAGCATGGTTTCAACATACATTCTGTATTCTCTGCATCAATAAATCCCAAGGAAGTTGTCCACGATGCCTTTAAAAGAAGGCCAAGCTTTGTGTTAAAGAGACGTCTTTATTTTTTCAAACCGATTGTCATAAAGTAACTTCCGAATTTGTGGGCCAACAAATACTTTCACTTTTTCATAGCTTACCTTACTTGCTTACTGCTGGACATCTGTTGCGAATGTATTTGAAGCACTCTCTTTGTTAGGACATTTTACAGGCTGCTTAAGCAGACCCAATTCAATGTGCAGTGGTGGCAGTAAGACTAGTGATGGGTCAACTAAACTCGAAGCCACAATGTTTCTAGATCCATGCTTTGAGTCGAAGTGGCCAGTTTTGCTTATACCAGTGTTGACTTCTGGCTCTGCTGTCCCATTCGCACAAAAATTGTAAAGCGCTCTTGTCTTTGGTTATGCCATTCTTACAGCGCTATATAAATAGTCCAGTAATAACAATACAATACAAAAAATACAATATATGTATAACTAACTGTGGGAATTCCTAGGATTTGTCCTCCTCACTTATACATAAGATAGCAATAGCACAGATGTTACCTTTGCATTAAAAGATCATTTTAGTTACTGGGTACTTTCATTTGACTTGCTGTTTACACATGTAGCAAATTTAAATATTCTGATTTAAAGGGACGATTTTTTTAATTAAATTTGACTACATTTGTGCCAAGTAACTGGAAATCTTGATGAAACCCCCTCCCAGAGTTTGCACTTCCAACAGAGGACCATAGATATTTAGATTTAGTGAGGTAAGACGTAAACTAATTTAACGCTAAGGGTGGGTTTGGGCGCTTTGATCGTTAATGGGTAAGGTCGGGTATGGGCAGTTTGTTCGTTAAAAGGTTAAAAGTTTTAACCATAGCAGGTTTTTACATTTGTAGGGCAAATATGCTTCACCAAAGAGCAGCAGGACTTACAGTAAAACTTCAGAAGGAATTTTTGACTGTGGTATCAGAGAAGGGTTTGGCTCCACCAATGGCTGTTGTAACACGATCCACTGAGAATATTTCTGATGACACCTATGAGCAAACAATGCTTTCGCTTCGACACATTCAGAATTGCATAGAATGGATCAGTAGCAAACAGGTATGTTCAGGTATCGTGGTCTTGTTAACTAACATATTTTCACACATATAAGGAACCCATGGATAGGACACGAGGAAAATAGGAATTTATGTAGGAATAGGAATTTATTGTTTGTACTAGCAGTTAACTTGTCAAAAATGATGGGGGAGAATGACTACCTAAAAAGGTTAAGAACCACTGGGTCACTAGATAAATATAATGACAAATATTTGACCAAATGCAAATAGTGCTGCATACTAGAAATCCAGAAAATTGGAACTTCTACTATTCTTTGAAAGCAATGTACTTCGCATCTTGAATAAACACATATTATAATAAGTTGAAAGCATAGTCAGACACTAATGTTATTGGTCTTTATCTTGAAGTTTATTTATTCCTATGTTCACTTTTGTGTGCTGTTTGAGGCATAATATGTTCAAATATGCTGTAATTTTAATCATGTTTTAGGTGTCAGGCAATAACTGTTGCTATTATTATTCATCAGTCAAACCTTTGACTTTTATGGATTTACTCTATATAGTAATATTTTGAAGTCTTGTATTGGTCTTTGTTTGACAATTAGGCTGAATTAGATGGACTTTCGTATGGTTCCGACTTGAACACAACGTCAAAGGCTGTCATTCATTTTGAGAGTCTTTACCAAGAAATAAGCAACTTTCGAAATGAAGTTCAGTATTGCAAAGCATCAAAGGTGGCAGAATCATTTTAGCACGATACTCTATTTCCAACATGCTTAAAGTGTGCAGGGTTACTCTTTGTAATCTACTGGAATTAGCTCATAAATGAGTTTCCCTGCTATACTATTTTAGTTTTCCCCATAGTTATCCTTTTTGTAAACTGATATTGATCTAAAAGTTTTGGAAAGGTAAGCATTTTATTTTTGAATTGTGATTTTTTTCTTTGCCAAGTTTGATGCTAGACTTGCTTTGCCATGTTTTAATGCAGAAAAGAGCATTCTTTGTAGTCTCAATCAAAATGCAACTGATTTACATTGTTTTGGATTCAACAGCAAGAATAGCTATGGCCAAATCAGCTTTCGGAGAGCTAAATACATATTAATGAGCAGACGAATTTCAATGGATACTAAAATACTAGTCTTGGAAGCATATGACTGGTCAATCTTGTTATACGGAGATGAAACACGGACCATTTCTAAACAAATGAAGAAACAAATTGGAGGTGGTGGAAATGTGGTTCTTAAGGAGGATGCTGAAGATACCTTGGGCAGAAAAAAACTAACCAAAAAATTCTGATAATGTCAGATACACGAAGAAAACTGATGCAAACTATAAGGAAAATGTGCCGAGACGGTTCCATGTGGGGGTGAGTGGGGATGCATCCCCCACCGGACTTTCAAACTTCTTTTGGGTAAAAGCCTAGTAAAACTAACCGGGGATGACCTTCTGTTTCTGCCTGTCAACCTATTTTTCGGTAAAAATGTAGTAAACTGAGGGATAAAATTCCCTTTTGTCCAGCCTTTTCCAGCAAATTTGAGTGATTTCTTCCTTCTATTTTCATCCCCACCAACTTTCTATGAATTCATTCATCCCCCCTTTAAATCCTGGAACCGCCACTGAAAATGTGACTCAAATTTCTCTGACACATAATGAGGAAAAAGGTGTGGAAAACCTCAACTGGAAAGGTGGAGGGGAAAAGAGCAAGAGGGAAGCAAAGAATGACTATTATCTAAAGCTTGCTATTATTATTATTATTATTATTATTATTATTATTAAAGATAAGATTATTGTGGTGACTAATCCAGAAGGACTACGTGAACACATTACAGTGCCAAACAGAATTATAACTAGTTCAAAATAGCCAGGTCTTTAAGCGTTCCTAAAACGTATCTAGTAATGGTGAGAGTTGAATGGCTGGTGGACCGTGGTGGTAGACCATTCTAGACCCGTGCTGCTGCCACAGGAAATACGAGATCACCCACGGTGGAGAGACGCGTTTACGGGACGAGTAGTGCTGCTGTGGAGGCTGATCTCAGACATTGTCGACCATCAAGATCTGCAACACGATACAGTTCTGTCTTTAGATATACCGGACCCATGCCATGCAGGCACCAGAGCACCAGCAACGCCAGTTTGTATTTGATATGTTCTGGCACTGAAAGCCAGTGTAGATCTACCAGTAGAGGTGTTATGTGATCACTCCGTCCGGATGGGTGAGTCAAAAGCATGGCAGCGTTCAGCACAGTCTGAAGATGGTTGAGAAGATAACTAGGAGTCCCTGCGAGGGTGGCGTTGCCATAGTCCAGTTTTGTCAGCACTAAAGCACTGACCAGCGACTTAAGGACTGTAGTGGAGACGGATCGTCGGATGCTCCTTATCAATTGTAGAGCTGCAAAACATCTGGCGACAGTATTGGCCACATGTTGTTTCATCGATACAGTACGGTCTAAGTAGATGCCTAGATTCCACACCGAGGAAGTCGGCTGCAGCTCAAGATCACCAATACGAACACACGGTGTGGGTAAGAGGTGCCACTGCTAGTCAGTAGCGATCCACAGGACCGCTGTCTTGGCAGCATTAAGCTGGAGTCGATTGGATCTCAGCCAGTTTGTCATCTCTGCGATGCACAGTGTCATGCATTGCTGCAGTTGTTGGGTGGCGGTGGGCACGCAGCTCCCATAAATCTGTGTGTCGTCAGCATAGAGATGTGCCCATAGTCCGTATTTTTGAGCTATGCCAACCAGGTCAGCCACATAGAGGGTGAAGAGGATGGGTCCAAGGACCGACCCCTTTGGGACTCCACGATTGACTGAGAATGGTGGCGTCGAGGAGTTGGCATGCTATGTGACATTGAAAGTTATAACATCAGCAGTGGAGCTAATACAGTCTACAAACGACAGGGAGGCATTGAGGTTCATGGTGGCCAACATAGTGAAACCGGGAACCTAAAGAAGAAGTATTCCACATGGTTGCAACTTCAATGTTCTTTGTTCATAATTACCTTATAAACATCCAGTCACCATTAATTGTAAAAATTACATGGGTTCAGTTTAATAAACAGCTGTAGATTTGTTTGAGTAAAATATGTTGATTGACTTGTTTCTGTTTGTTTTTTTTAACTTTTAGAAGTCATTACGTGGTGATCACATTCGAGTTTTTAATGAGCACATTTCGCGACTTGAACTTGCATACTCACATCTTTTTGTAAGAATTTTTCTAATTTTGAACTTATCTAGCATGATATCCAGGAGTTATTTGCATGATACTACAGGGTGTCTCAGAAAAAAACCCGGCAGAAAAACTATGATTCCTTAAAAATTCCTAAATATATTTCTATCAAATTTGCAATTCATGTACAGCACATATTTTCTCACCTTTCTGTATATTTTCATCTCATTTGCATGTAATTTGGCCATATTGTGAGATATCATAGTCAAACTTCGATTTTTACTACTCGGCCGCAGCTTGTGATGGTAGATATTTAGGCCTGCAAGCTGCGGCTGAGTAGTAAAAATCGAAGTTTGACTTTGATATCTCGTAATTTGGCCAAATTACATGCAATTGAGATGAAAATATACAGAAAGGTGGGGAAATATGTGCTGTACACGTATTGCAAATATATTTTGGAATTTTAAAGAAAAATATGGGTTTTTTTTGGAATTTTAAAGTAAATCTTTTTGTTTTTATATCAAGGCACTTTTTTTCTTAAACACCCTAAATCGCTCTTGATTTTGCACTAGCTATGTTATAGTTTAATAAATCATTCATACTTTTACATGCTGTTACACATTTGACTAACAGGGTCATTCTGTCCATTGCTGATGGATAAAATAGTAAAGAATAAAGATGAGAAGGTCAAAGTAAGTGAAGTACAACAGACGACCTCTAAGTTTACTGTATATACTCGCAGATAAGTCAAGAAATTTATGCCTTAAAATTCACTTTAAAATGCCAAGTCGACTTATCTGCGAGTCAATGCAATTTTCCAAAGAATTTTTGTAAAGAGACACATTTCCTAATGCATTACACTCGCCATTACAGTGTTAAGTCATGTTGTGTCTCTTTAAAGATGCGTCTGTCAAAAGGGAGTGGACGTCTGGCTCCCCCTTTCTCAGCTGAGCACCATTAAGCAGTGATAGATTGGGCCAATCAGATTCTGTTCAGAGTATATAAGACATTGTGGACAACAAATACCTCAAGCCAATGACCTTTGGCCTGTAAACAGCTCGGACACATGGGGTTGGAGGAGGGGAGCGGCTGTCTGTTTTACGCGCGGACGACCTTAGGCACTTGGCCTCTGTGTATGCAAATAACTTTGACCTGTAAATTGCTTGGACAGTTTGGGTTGGGAGAGGGGAGCGACCGCCTGTTGACTCAATTTCAGTGTAGATCGCTGTTATTAGGCAATTCAAGAAATCTGTAAGCTCATAAATTTCCTTGTTGATTTATACACGGGTCATAGCAAATTAAATAATTTTTTACCAAAAAACGGGGTCAACCTATTTGTGACATCGACTTGTCCATGAGTATGTATGGTAAATGGCTGCTGTTAAATGGGCAGTTTGCTTTTAAAGATGCTGGCATAGTGGTTTGTATGCATTGTAAGTACTTCTGATTGTAAATGTTGTTGTTCAAAAGAAGATTTTTTCAAATGATCATCGGTTGATGTCTGATGTCACAATTTTAATTTCAAGATTGACTGATTGATTGATGCAACAAGGCGGTTATTGTAGATTTAGTTGCCTGCATTACAATGTATGATTGTTGGCTAGTTGTATTTTATCTCTGAAGTAAAATGTCTTTTAGCTTTGTCTCATGTTGTGTTCATGTGTGCATATAATATTTATCGCATTATCTCGGGTATAATACGCACCTATGTATAATACGCACCCTTAGTTTATAGAGTTATCATAGTGTAAAATTTTTAACACCTATGTATAATACACACCCAAAATTTCCTATGAGAGGCTCTATTAATTAACCTGGATAATCACAATTGTCTTTAATATTCTTCTTAAAATTGGAATAGTAGACAGCTTCCCTCACCAGCGGCCGTCATTATGCCATAATAAGCCTACATCATTTTTTTAGCTATCAATGATAGAATGTTTATTGAGTAACGTAGACAATCACGATTTTTTGGCAGATTCTATTTGAAAATTGAAGTGCAAACAAAGTTTTTCTCCACCACCAACCGCGTAGCTAAAAGCCCATACGACACGCGTGTTATATGCGTAAAAATACGGTTAAATTAAAATGTTGTATGTTATGTACATAAAATTGTATGTACATAAAATTTATTTCTATGTATAATATGCACCGACACTTTGTACCGATTTTTTAAGGGAAAAAGGTGCATCTTATATGCGAGATAATACGGAAAGTGTGGATATCATACAAGGGTAATATTTGTGGTTTTGTTTGTAGAATGCTTCAGCTTTTCGACTCAAAAGTTCCATTTCTCTTAGAGAATTCATGCAGATGAGCACTGATCTGATGAGAGAACTAAAGCAGATTGAAGACAAAGAATTATCTTATGGCTGGGGACTCTTGCCATTATCTGCTCAGGAGATAAGCAGATATTGTCAGGTATAATGAACTATTGTTTATATTGAATCTGTTATTATTTTAATTTAATTTAATTAGCTATTTATATTGCACCTAATCAATTAATGTTAGCAAGCGCATTACAATTAATGTCAGTTATTATAAACACAGTTAAACAGATGTGTCTTCAAATGTTTATGGAAAGCGACGGGCGACTTTATGTTCCATAGCGCTGGTGGAAGGGCGTTCCAGGCATGGGGTCCAGCGTATGAGAAGGCTCGTTGCCCCATGACTGTCCGAAGACGAGGTTTCTGGTATTTGTTGGTAGAGGCTGATCGTAGGCCTGGTCTACCAGTGGCGGTTGATGTTGGCTGGAGCAAATTGGCCAGATAATTTCGGACAAAGACCATTCAGTGCACAGAACATCAGCGTGCATACTGCATAGTTTGTGTTGTATCTGTGACTGGACTGGAAGCCAATGAAGTTCACGAAGCGCCGGAATTACGTGGTCTCGAGGTTTTAGGCCCAGCACCAGACGTGCAGCAGCATTTTGTATGCGCTGCAGGTCGGCCAGCCAGTGGCGTAACTAGGGGCGGGGGGCACTTTGTTGACAGCCTTCGGGCCCCGGGCGGGGGGTCCCCGAAGAGGGGTCTAAGCTAGGGTTAGGTTAGGGTTAACCCTAAGTTAAACTTAACCCTAACCCTAGAAATGATGTGCTGAGGACCTTTTTTTTTACTCGTCAGGGTTAAAAAGGTGGAGGCGATAACGGTTTTTTGTTTTTTGTTTTGCTCGTCAGCTCGAAACTGTATGGCCCCCATGTCAAAGATGCCCCCAGGCCCCCAAAAGTCACGCTACGCCACTGCGGCCAGCTTAGACTTTGGAAGGCCAGCAAGAACGAAATTGCATTAGTCTAGTCTGGACAGAACAAACTCGGAAACCAGTTGTGAGGCGACTTCTTTGCCAGCGATTCGACAAATCTGGGGCGGATACGTTGTATGTGAAAGAAGCAGCTCTTGGCTAACTGTCCAACATGTTGCTTCATGGTCAATTCGTTGTCAAACAGTACTCTGAGATCTCTGATGAGATCTCTGATGACGGAAGAAGGGCGAACGATGGCGCCCTGAAATGCCAGACTACAATCGGTGTTAGACAGCTTAAGCATGTTAGCATGTGAGCCAAACCATGCAAGCTCAGTCTTGGAAGCATTAAGTTGCAATCGTCGTGAGGAACACCATCCTTGGACCTCTGTGATGCAGTTTTGGAGATGACCAAGAGCAAGACCGACGTCTTTAACGTCCACATGGTCGTAGATCTGTTTATCATCAGCAAATATATGATGGCGAAGATCATGACGTTGAAAAATGAGGGCAAAGTCTTCTGTGCATAACTGCTTTGATATTTATGCATGTCTAAATGCCATTCTTCTGCAGTGGACCTTGTGAATAAATTGTTATTTTAGGCATTTTTGTTGTATAGCAATGTTAAAAAATGGCAGAATACGTTTTTAGGGCTGTGTAAGTTGAAGGCCACATAGTTTACATGCTGCGTGCTTAACCACTCCATCTGCTGTATAGTTGTCATTGCTTAGCTTAACACATTGGCTGCCAAGGTGTAGGGCATACGTCCCAATGTTTATAGTGTTTCATGCTCAGATCAGCATCTGATTCCATTTATATCTAAGTCCTATTGACTGCTATTTATTGAATGCATGTAAAGCTAGTTTTTTGGAAAAAACTGAACTTTGAACCATAATGTAACACAAGGCTCTCTGTTCCCCAGCTTCTGCAGTTGTACTTTGGCTTATTTTAAACTGAAGTTTAAAAGTAAACTGAAGTAAAGTAAACTAGTAAAGTTGAAGTAAACTGAAAACTAGAATTTGGGTGACTTGCACTGCATTTATTGCCATAGGGGTGAACTTGGACAAAAAAGTGGGGAAAGCCCAAAATTCCCCTTCCCTAGCCCAGTCTCTCAAGATGTGGGGAGGGGGCTTGATCCCAGTACCCTAAAAGAAGTTAGTGTCTATTTTTATTACATGACTATTCTGGATTTATCAATAATTGGATTTTATTTATCTCTTAGGTAAGAAAACGTTTTAGTTTATTTGTCATTTAGTAGTTTGAGTATTTTGTTATATTCCTATAACCACTGCAGCTCCAAGCCAAGACCTAGCTTGGTCAGTGGCTGGATGCCATGGCTGACTCATGCAGCAGCCACAGGGTAATACTTAGCCTGGCAGTCATTGTGTTAAGCAAGTCAGTTGTGTTGAGATTGTAATATTTTGAATGCAGATTCTTCAGGAGGAACTTGTGGCAGAAGATTTGAAATTAAAAAATATTCAAGAGAAAGGACAAAGCTTGACTGCAGCTCGTCATCCAGCATCAAATGCAATTCAGGTTAATAGTGCATATTCATTTGACCAATGATATAATCTTACACTTATAAAAAACTTATATACTTAATCGTATAAAATAAAAATCAGCAGCAAGAGATTTGGACTAAAAATAAATAAAGAAAATACTAAGGTAATGGCCATAGGAAAAACAGGGGAAACCTGTGACAATGTAAGATTAGAGCAAGTTAAGGAATTCTTGTACCTTGGAGGGGTAATTAGTAATTACAGAAGATGGAGTGTGAGAAAGACATAAAGAAAGGAATTGGGCTAGCGTCAGTGGGAAAAATAAATAAAATTTGTCAGCAGTATTAATTATCTATTGACACAAAACTAGCTATGGTTCACAAGACAATGATATTACCACTCCTGATGTACTGATCTGAATGCTGGAAGATGAAGAAAGAAGATGAAAGAAAGATATTTACCGTATATACTCGAGATAAAGTCGATCCGAGTATAAGTTGACCCCTAGATTTTGGGTATTTGAAGGTGTCTAAAGTCATTGACCCGAGAATAAGTCAAAGTGACGTCATCGCGGCGAACCCTCTTGAGGTGATAGTGAGAGTCGGAACAATGGCGGACGCGAAGTGGGCATGTGGCGGCAGCGGCGCCATTGTTTTGATTGAAAAACTGCATTTTAGCTTTGAACTATCGATAAACTGAACGATTTTCACATTCCCAGATTGATTCCTGACGATTAAGAAAATTTTAAACCTGCTATTCGCTCATTCTTGACAATATAAAAATCTTAATTACCGGTAATCTTGATTTTTTATATTTATGTAGCGCCAATATTTAATTAATATTTATGTGGCGCCTATAACTTACCAATCTTAAAAGCGCTGATGTGAACTTTTATTTAGATGCCGTAGCGTATGTTGAAAATAATTACACAAAGAGTTAGCTAAATTAATTATTTTCGACATGCTATGTATGGAAACTTTACTCAACAGTTAGTGCCTCGAGTATAAGTCGAGGTCAGGATATATAACCTGTGAATTGGCCTTAAATTTCTCGACTTTATCACGAATATATACGGTACCTTTGAAATGGCATGCCTAAGAAGAATGTTAGGAATTATCAGAGGAGATAAGATCAGGAATGAAGTAACCAGAGAAAGAACAAATATTATGGGTGCAGCAATAGACAAAATCTGAAGGAGAAGACTACGGTGGTTTGGACACATGACAAGAATGGGGGAAATGGCTGACTTTGAGAGCTCTGCACTGCCATATTGTTGAAAATATAAGTAGATGAAGATTGAAGACAAGCTAAGAGATGGATAGATAATGTAAAAGAAGATGTCGGAAAACAAAATCTGAACTTAGTAGAAGCAAGACACAACACAAGACAGGAAGACCTGTAGTCATCTCGTTTCAAACTCATCATCATCATTGATGATGGAAGATAAAGAAGAAGAAGAAGAAGAAGAAGAAGATAACCTTAGAGCTGATATAAATTTTAAGAATAGAATCATATGCTAAATGACAACCTTTGGAATTGTTTGGATTGATTTGTCTATATTTTTTTGATATTTGAAGAACTATGTTTTCATCACTTATTGTGTAGTAATTATTTCTTCATTTGTTTCATTTGACATTCTTTTATTCTGTTGTGCTTTGTATTATTATTATTATTATTATTATTATTATTATTATTATTATTATTATTATTATTATTATTATTATTATTACATTGTTTAATGATGATATTCATAGTTGATTGTGATTTGGTTTAGGGTTTCTGTGGCTCATTGACTAATCAGTATAAGTGGTTACAGCAAATTGATGCTTGTATGAAATCTCATTTGGAAGACCGTACTAAGGAAGAAGCAGTAAGCTTTCCTTTGATTTTAATAACTAGGCTATTAGAGGCTGCCTCAGACCTTGCATTTTAATTTAATTGAAGTTGACTTAGCATTTAAATTCTGCTTTCATGCTTAATTGTCCTCCTGGCCTGCTCATTTATTTAATCCACACAAGTTGATGGGGCTGACCTCAGTCACCTATCTGCTGAACTCTGCTTAGCAGCCAGGCTGGAGTGACAGGACTAGGACTCTGTATTATATATATATATATATATATATATATATATATATATATATATATATATATTCTATATATTTATATATGTTATAATACTAGTACATGACAGGACCGCAATGATGCCGTGGGCCGCGCATGCATAAGTGACCCAAGTTCAAGTAGATCAGCATGCATGTACGATTGAAACATAGTTATACAGTCCTTGAGGATCTTAAATCTCTGCAAGGGCAGTAAGTTCCACTGCAACAACAATCCAGTGAAACTTCCAGAAGTGTCAACTCCAGGACCAAAATGTCGGCTACACGCAAATACGTGAACGAAATACAATAAATTCAACGCACTTATAATGATCTCATTATCTACCTAATTGATTCTCATAATTAGATGATGCTAGTAATCTTCTTAAGCCTTGAAAGCGTTTAGATGCCTTGAAATCGCTAAGTCCTACAGTAACGACGAAGTAGTCAATCACCGCGACCACTATGTACATCACAATGGCGGCACTGTACCAGAATGAGTCGATCGAGTCGCGCCCGAGTTCAACGTCGAAATACCCGATACCCGAAATATGTGTGTTCTTGCATGCTTGCGTGTGTATATTAAGCTGCACTAGACATATACAAGTACTGGTGCTATTTGAGATCAATTGAAATATTGTAGATAATTTTGGTTCAGATGTGATAGCTTAAGTTTATTTAGCCAGGCACAACTCTAAAATTCAGCAGTATTCACTTGCAGTTATGCAGAATAACTATATTCTTTGCACTAATAATGAATAGCTCCTCTAAACTTATTCAGCATTTACAGCATTAACTTATTACCAGACATCACTTCATCATCATCAACACCGTGTGAGACTGAGGTTCAGGGTTTCACAATCTGATTTTATGTTGTCAATCCAATGTTTTTCGGGTGTCCTTTAGGTCTTTGCCCATGGGCAAAGCCATGTAGGGGCAAATTGGTAGACAGTTGGAATTCATGCATTTCACATGGCCGAAGTAACTCAGTCTGTCTAGCCGAATTCTATCCACTACAGTTGTGTGCATATTTGTGAAGCTTCTAATGTCATTGTTGTGTATGTGCTGTCTTCTGGAGACCCCTAGTATTCTTCTGGGGCAAGTCGTTTCAAAACATGCAAGCTTCCTTTCAAGATCAGCTGTCAATGTCCCTGTCTCAGAATTGTACAAAAGGACGCTTAAGACGAATGCCTTGTAGACTTTGATTTTTGTTGTAAGGCTGATGCTATTACTTTACCATATCTTCTGAAGCAGTCTCATCACGTTGCAAGCTAAGCCGATCCGCCTGTAAACATCCTTATCTGATCTTCCAGTTTCGTCAATGACTCCTCCCAAGTAGGTGAACTGCTTGACTTGTTTCAAAGGTGCCCCATCTATAGCATCTATAGCAATAGAGCAATAGAGAAGTTTTTTTGGTGGGTTCGCTATGTGTTGAGTCTGTGTTTTCGTGGTATTGATTTTCATGCCCCATCTGCTTCTCTCTTTAGAGATCAGACAACATCGCTTCTATGTTGAATAGCATCTAGCCCTTAACAACAAGTCGCAGCTTCTCACTATGCAAAATTCATTCCTGCTTTCTTATATGTCTCTCTGTTACTGTTATGCTGTCTCTCACCGGCGCGCTCTCTCTCTCTCTCTCTAATTCTTTCTGTATTTTCCCTCTGTAATACCTATTACAGCAACAAAATTGGAATGGAAAGGTCACTAGATGGTGCTCTCAGTCAGTTAATGTCACTAATGCTATTTTGCATATCTAGGTCAGCTATAGATTGCTAGTGATACAGATGTCATTCTCATCACGTTGCAAGCTAAGCCGATCAGATGTCACTTTAAAACTGACCAGTTAATTTTGTCTGGCTAAACTTAAGTTAGCACACCTGAACCTAAATTCTCTACAATAGCATCCAAATTTTAAAATGAGAACAGCTTCATTATATCAGCTATTAATAATAATAAACTGAGCTTGGTTGATGGCAGTTTGTAAATTTAAGTTTCTTTAGAAAATTCCGCAAAATTTTTGTTGGTAGTTTTTCTGACACCTCATAATTTTTGCTTTGTTAAGTATAATAAGTATTATTTTTTTGCTTTGCACATCGTGAATGAGTGATTTTATTTTTTCAATTTGCTCTTGTAGTTTTTCAATGCTGCCAATGAATTGCAAAATGAATTAGTGGAACAGTCAAAAATTATTCATCAACACATGATTCACAGGGATATTAGAGTCCAGGATGGTGAAGAGCAGTTTCAAGTTTTACAGGTTAATCAGTTCATAAACTAGAGACAAAGACAATCGTAATTATGAATTATGGGGTTGCTTTTGTTCTTTGATCACAGATTTTCAGTGATGTGATAGACAATTTAGTTTTGAGTGTTATTGATGGTGGTGATGATTGTATTTTAAAAGTTATCTTATATTGCAAACAGTTGTTAAAAGATTATTTATTATTAGATAATAAATATTCTGAACTATTTTACACCCATTGACCTCATTATTTGTTATTTTTATAAGTAAGGTGGTATATGCCATACACCCATGCATGAACCACACCCAGTTACTATATTTTTGTACATTTAACTTGAAAATATGCACTTATTTGTAATATAATGTCATGCACTTTATATCCATAATATTCTTATTCCATTGAGACAACTTGCATAGTGCCCTAACAAAGCAAAGGCTAAAGTCAAAGGTGCTGTTGACAACGTTATCACGTCGATGAGGAACCTAAGATGATGGTCTTGAAAGTCCACTTGGATGTAATGGGGTTCGCCATCATGACGAATGTGTTGGTGAATCCTTTAGAAAGAGCCCTTCTGCAAGAAAAACATGCACAGCACTGACATGCCAACGAAACGCGGAAGAATGTGTTGAAATTCTGCAGAAGTGTTAAAAGGAAATCTCCACTTGGCAAGATCGGGCAGTGAATTCCTGAGGGGCAGTCTTCTGCTAGAATAATCCATTGTCGAACTTTGCAGATCCAACCAGGGATGTAAATAAGTAAAATCTCATGGATTTCTATAGCGCCTTGGAAAGCAGCACAACAGTAGCTGCTTATTCTTAGGTGCTCAGCCTTTCTTAAAATGGCTATGGGAAAGGCTTATGATCAGCCAGGCAATAGTCAACATCCGAAGGGCAGGACTAGGATGGTAATTGCTCTGTGTAGTCATAGAACGACAGAACGGCAACCGATTCATAGGGAATGACTGGAAACCGCTCTGGACATTTGCTCTGGCAGGATAATATGGTATCCAGCAATATCTGGACCCAGCATTATCTGGACCCAGCAAATACTTATGTCCCGAAACTACTGAATCCAAATAGTATGCCTATTGTCACATTTCATGTGTTGATGAAGAGCAACTTAATTGAAGTTAAGTTTTCAGATTTCATTTAACTTTCACTTTGAAATTCCAATTGTGATCTTAAAACTTTTCAATACACTTTATGCTTGTGGGACATGTGATAGCTTAATGAATTATTTTGGTTCTGAGGAAATAATTATCAAACTCGAGACTTGCAGGGTCATTCTATTACTGTGCAGTAATATTTGCTCCGGATTCATATCCGGCAGATATGACCCAAAATATCCAGTGTCTGGTTGAACATAAACATCTGGTCATTCCCTGCCGATTCAAGGTGGTGGTCCAGACACTTTGTCATAGAATAACCAAAAGCATCCAAATCTACCAAGGGAAAGTGCAGAGAATCGTCCTAAACGACTTGAAGGTCACTGTTCACATTTTAGTGCAAAAAACAAGTACAAGATGCCAGCATAATAGTGTGATATTACAACATATCTGTTAAGTTACCTAACTGTTTTCTATTAGCATTAAATGAAGAAACTAATGACACTATAAGCAATGATATTTGGATGCCTACTTTGTCAGAAACTTTGCATAGAACCTGTATGCATAGGTATGTTGAGAGACCGTGAAATTCTGCATAACCCTGAATGAACTAAAATGTGCAGGACCTTGCAGCATGTTTAACCAGTTGCAGGAAAAGAATAGTGATATACCTATATAAATAATTAATTGAAATATTTGTTGCAAGCACACCTTGTATTCTTTTAGTTTAGATTCAGCAGATTTTGTCCCATGATGATCCCTAGTCTTCAGATCCATATCACATTGGTCTGTGATATGCTTGTGTGCTTAGAAATTTCTAGTGTTCAATAGAACTAAGAGAAGACGAAATCACAGAATTTGCTTTCTTAATACTTTTAAAACAATATGATTGTTTTCTGTATTCTGATTTAGTAATTTTCATGCAGTTAAATATCTTTTATGTAGCAGCAGCTCTTTATCTTTATGGTTTTTTCACTGTAGAATATTAGCCAGTTGTTAGTAGACTTTGATGCCAGAGCAGAGCAGCTTAAAGAGGATGGTCAGGAAATCTCTTCCACCTCTATTCAGAGCCAGTCCAGCCTCTTCCCAGTGTCCTCTGTTGTGGGACTGTGTTCTTATAAACAACCAACTGTGAGTCAATGCATTAAAGTTAACAAAGAATATGGCACAATTCTGCTTGTATGTTTATTCCTTAAATCTAGACTTAAAATATGACTTTATACAGTTTGACAAGACAAATTTATTACACTTTTGTATTATAAGAGACTGCACTTTTCAATGGCATGTAAAATTTTAGACTTATGAAAATTTGCTGTTTTGCAGAGGAAGCAAGCCATAGACATATTATATTCAGTTGCCATGACAAATATATTCATGAACATGTAAAATATCTACCAAATTTGGCGGGTGATTATTCTTGCCCACAGTTTGATTACTTTGAAGCCATTTACCAAACAAGCAAAACAATAAGATTACTTAGCTAATTTGAAACAGGCAAATTTAGCAAAAAAATTAAAAATATAATTACATTGACAATTGTATAATTCATCATTTGGGTACTTGAATGAGTAGCAGGTAAAAAAATTAACAAAACAAAATGATAATAAAGTGTAAATGTTATTCAGAATTTCTAAAGTATCACATATTCACAAGTACTTGTTGGGAACTTGAGATACCAAAGTGAAAATAATTCCCATAGGACATTTACTTGACTGCATCATAATTTAAAGACATCTGGATACTCTTCCTTCATTTTAATTGAACCCTTGAAGGTTTTTAAAGATATCCTATAAATTATTTTGTTTTAAGCCCCTCATCCTTTGTCCTTGGCTATGTGGTGATGCTATAGAAGCTGTTTCAATAATAAATAATTATTTAAAATTGTTTACAGACTCAGTCACTCTGAGGGTCATTTCTTTCAATCCATTTAATTCTTCATAACATGAGTTTGGGCTTACATTTTCTTATAATTTGTCTGGCTTAGATAGAAATTAATAACATGAAATTTTCTTGTGTTATAGATAAATATTAATACTGGTGAGACAGTTACTCTTTTGGATAGCAGTCAGCCTGTGCGGTGGCTTGTTCGCAGCTCTGCTGGCAAAGAAGGTCTTGTGCCTGCCATTTGCTTTCGTATACCTCCTCCTAGCATCGTTGTTACCCAACGTTCAACTGAGTAGGGAAAATATTTTGCCTTTTATGTAAATTTTTATTTGTAAAATTTTGATATTTGTTTAATGGATTTGGAGAATTTGTTAATGAGATTTTTTATAGGGAAAATGTATGCTTGGTTGGTTTTTTAGTATATTGTTTCCCTCCCTCTACTTATACTTATATTTATGGATGTGAATCTTGGACCATAAAAAAGAATTGGAGAAAAAAAATAATAGCAACAGAAAATAAATGGCTTAGAAGAATACTAAGGATTGGACACAAAGAACATATAACAAATGAAGAAGTTAGAGAGAGAACACTGCAACCGAGCATCATGGAAGTCATCAGAAAGAGAAGAATGAAATGGGCTGGACACATACTCAGAATGGAAGAAATAAGAAACCCAAGACGAATTTTCAACTACAAACCAGAGGGAAGAAGATCTAAAGGAAGACCGAAAATACGATGGATGGACGGATTGAAAGAGGATCTGCACATGGCAGGGCTGAATCTCAATGGAAAAACTGACGGAAGACACCGAATGACTTTGGAAGAAATAGCAAAGGACAGAGAACTTTGGAGAGATGTCATGGAGAAGTCAATAGCCTTGCCATGTTGCCTTGCCATTTGTGGAGGAAATTAGGTATCTCGGGGTGACACTTAAAAAGGGCAGGCACTTCGGGTTATCTATTTCAGAAGCTAAATTAAAATTTTTCCGCACGTTTAATTGCTTGTATAGTCGCAGCAGAGCTGCCGCTTCAGAATTAATATGCGTTAACCTGGTAAAGAGCTATTGTCTACCTATTGTATTGTATGGTATGAAAGCCACATTTCCAAACAAAAGTATTCTTAATGCTCTTGACAGACTGATTCGAGTAGTTGTGTGCAAAATTTTTAAAACATGTGAGGCAGATAATGTCGAGTATATCAGAGTCCTGACGGGTTTGGATAGTATGCATGCTATTGTAGAAAAGCGACAAGCATCCTTTGTTAATAGATATGAGAAGAAGCCACTGTACTTTGCTCAGTGCATTACTAGAATTTGTCTGAGGGCAGAGGCTGTACTGTGTAAAGTTTGTTCTTAGTTTATTTGTTTATTATTAGGTTTATTTTATTATTATTATTTTATTATTATTATTTAGTTTTGTTCAGTTGATTTGTGTTTTCCTTGGTTGTGTACTACTGGTTGTGTACTACTTTTTATGCTGTGCTTGTCACGAATAAAGATGATTAATAGCTGGACACAGCTGGTGAAGTCCTGACCTGACCTGACTTATACTGATTCATATATTAAAAAAGGGCTTCTATTCTGATGAGCCTCGCTTTACTATAAATATGATGCTTACTCTAATCTCTCTACAGATACAAGCACCAGTGTGAGAGATGACACCAAGTTTGCAATATGGGGCATTGGGGGAGGGGTGCAGTTTTCAGGCATAACTTATTTGCCTGGCTTTATACATGATGGCAGCTCTGTGACCTTTATTATATCATCTGTAATCCTTTGCATAATTAATCTGACTGAGTCTAAATTTATCGTAGTTTATGCAGTTTATCCTCTTGATCTTCCTCACTTGTAACTCTCCTTCGTCCTCTGAATCAATCATCTCTCAATATTTGTAATTGTGCTATTTCACATGCTGCACCAGAACTATGGAACTCAATTCCAGCATCACTCCACTGTCTACACCATGGTCAAATAACAAATTCTGAGCCACAATTTCTTTCCATTCTTGCAACTTCTCCTCAAGTTTTTCTTTCTAAACTGAAATTATTTCTCTTCAAAAAATAATTTCCTCCAATAGCTGTAACGTCCCAACCACTGGCCATTTGGATTAAATGATCCTTCATGAATGACCCCACCTTTGACTATAGCTACTTCATTTTAAGATTAAGCACCTTGGAATAGGAAGCTACTTTGGTGTTTCTTTTGAAAGTGCTATAGAAATTAACGAAATTTTACATACTTACAGTTGACCTGTTTATTTAAGGCTTCAGAAAGATGTGGAGAGGCTGAGGAATCTATTGGTTGAATGTCAGCGAAGTTTAAAGCATAAAATACTATTATCCACTGTGCAGTTGGTTAAAACATGGGATCAGGACCAGGTGAGACTTTGTGGTTTGTTGCTAGTTTTTGTCGACAAGTTTAGCTGAATTCCTGTTAGGTATACTGCAATATCTGTGGAGTTCAATGTGTAATTATCTGTGCATGATATTTTGATTTACAGCTTATATTGCAACAGTTAGGACCAGTCTAAAACTCATATCGGCTGTGACAGTTATTCCAAGGCTAACCTTAGGCTCATGTAAGACAGTGGTGGCATAGAACCAATGAATAGAGTTCTGCTGTGAGTTATGCTGTTCTCATTATTTTTGTGACAACATATTGTAGCACCAAAACAAGGAAATTTTCTTAACAGTGGACAGCATTCATTCTCTTAAATTATGGGGATTTATTAATAGGGTTAGCTTGAATCAAAATTTTATCTAACCCCTGCCAAATGGTTCATAATAATGCTTTGTAGAGCTTGTGTTTATAAATATGATAGCAAAACTTTTGAAGGAAAAATGTTTGATATAGACTTTTGCTCATTTTGTCCCACATTTACTATACAGTCAAGTTTCTGGTACATCAATGTGTTTTTAGTTAAGGCTAGTTAACAAAATTAGCTGTCTTTGTATCAGAAGAAATCTTTATTGCTGTTCAATGAGAAATTAAATTTTTTTATATTATATAAGGTTTATATAGTGTACTTGTGGGTCCCATCAGTAAACTCAGTTACTTTATTGGGCTGAGCAGCTGGTGTCACTTAGTGAATTGCTATTTAATTGTTCTTTACAGTGACTGGTGCTGGTGATTCAGTAATTTTAAAATTTATGCACTGTGACTAGGGTTCAGCTAATGGAGAATTTAGCCGGGAACAGATTCTGTGTGTTCTCAATGCTGTTCAGGAAGATGGAAAAAGATTACTGGCTGATTATGAAGCAAATGACCCAGCCAGTATTTATCTTCAAGATGAGCTGACATATTGTGACAAGGTCCAGAAAAGACTGTCTGAAATGTATGTTAAAATGTAATTTTTATGTATTGATGTCTGATAAGTATCTTGTGTCTGAAAATGGCAGCTGAGTGAATTAAATTTGTTTCTTTTCTTGTCTGGTAATTTTATTTTGACCTGTCTCCAATATCATTGATTATAATAATTTCCACTTTCTTTCTCATAAGCTGAATTTTGCTAAAATCGTTTTCTTCATCATCTACGTTTGACCAGTTATGGTCTTAGTGCCTTCCAGGTGCTGCAGCCATTGAAGTTTCATGTTGGCTTGTGTCAGCATCCAGATTTCACATCTGTAAAAGTGAGAATGGGATGACCAAGTAGTTGTATATTCATAATTTTGTTCTCTGAACAAGTCTCGATTGTCACTAGGTTTTTAACAGTTTGCCCATAATGCTTGGAACCCGATCAATGTGTCAGTTGATAGTGACTGGAAAAATTGATGTTGCTTTTGAGATAGGCGAAGAATTCTGTTTCATCAACTAGGTTATTTTGCATGTAAAATGAGAATGCAGACTTTCTGTATGTTCTGAATCTTGGTCTTACACCAAGGTATCATGCAGACTCATTATTGCTATGTCATTGCTGAACTCTGGTAGGACTAGTGCCAGCAGACACTTTTTCAGAGTGTCAGTAAATAATGCATTGCCATCAGCTTCAGGTCAGCTGTGTCCAGCTATCAACTCTTCCATGATATCACCGCTCACTAAGAAACAGGACGAAAAGAGCTAGGCTGACTAATTGACGAAAGTGGTAGTGCTGCACTTAAAGTTACTGCAAGTTCTACAATGGCACTGCTTGTTTACAATGTTTACTTATTCTTTTGTTTTAATTTTAATAGTTAATAACACATTTTTCTATATTGCTTGCTTCTGCGCTAAGGTAAAAATCTGTGTGCCAGTGCACAGTAGCACAGCTTAGGGAAACGTTGATTGGTATTACAATTGCTTTTCTCCAGTCTAATGGTGTTTTCTCGGTATTCCATACTGCTTTTATGACCCGATGTAGTCATCTCATTGTATACACGCCAGTGTTTTGAAGCATTTCTGCTGTGATATTGCAGATTCTTGGGGCTTTGTTTTTTCTCACCTGTTTCACTGCCCTTTCTACAACAGATCTACGACCATGTGGACGTTAAAGACGTCGGTCTTGCTCTTGGTCATCTCCAAAACTGCATCACAGAGGTCCAAGGATGGTGTTCCTCACGACGATTGCAACTTAATGCTTCCAAGACTGAGCTTGCATGGTTTGGCTCACATGCTAACATGCTTAAGCTGTCTAACACCGATTGTAGTCTGGCACTTCAGGGCACCATCGTCCGCCCTTCTTCCGTCGTCAGAGATCTCAGAGTACTGTTTGACAACGAATTGACCATGAAGCAACATGTTGGACAGTTAGCCAAGAGCTGCTTCTATCACATACGACGTATCCGCCAGATTTGTCGAATCGCTGGCAAAGAAGTCGCCTCGCAACTGGTTTCTGCGTTTGTTCTGTCCAGGCTAGACTATTGTAATTCTGTTCTTGCCGGCCTCCCAAAGTCTACACTGGCCAACCTGCAGCGCATACAAAATGCTGCTGCACGTCTGGTGCTGGACCTGAAACCTCGAGACCACGGCGCTTCGTGAACTTCATTGGCTTCCAGTCCAGTCACGGATACAACACAAACTATGCACGCTGATGTTCTGTGCACAGAATGGCCTTTGTCCGACCTATCTGGCCGATCTGCTCCAGCCAACATCAACCACCATTGGTAGACCAGGCCTACGATCAGCCTCTACCAGTCAATACCAGAAACCTCGTCTTCGGACAGTCATGGGGCAACGAGCCTTCTCGTATGCCGGACCCCATCCCTGGAACGCCCTTCCACCAGCGCTACGGAACATAAAGTCGCCCGTCGCTTTCCGTAAACATTTGAAAACACATCTGTTTAATTGTGCTTATAATAATTGACATAATTGACATTAATTGTAATGCGCTTGCTAACATTGATTGATTAGGCGCAATATAAATAGCTAATTACATTACAGTACATTACATTACATTACATTACATTACATTCTACCTCTTCCTTTGTGATATCGTCTTCTTCCCATAACTCATCCTCTAAGTCACCAGAATAATCATATTCAATTAGTATTTCTCCCATCGCTCAGCATCGATGTTTCTCACTGACTGATCTCTGGAATGACCTGGTCTTTTGTGGATGGATTTGGAGTACCATTGATTGATACCCTTAGAACAGCAGTTCCCAACCTTTTTTAAAAAATGTACCCCCCCAAGCAAACGAGTGAACTTTGCGCATACCATCTAGATAGCACGTAAAAGACGAGACTTGAAATAATTTTTAGTTTTACAGTAGGCCTAGCCTATGTCTTTTATTAGCATCTACAGTAATACCCCGCTATCCTGCCCATATCCGTCCGGCCAGTGATGGGCAACTAACTAAAAATATTATTTAAACTATAACTAAATTTAAACTA
Source organism: Metaphire vulgaris (assembly GCA_018105865.1). NCBI lineage: Eukaryota > Metazoa > Annelida > Clitellata > Crassiclitellata > Megascolecidae > Metaphire > Metaphire vulgaris. Next base: position 4,464,846 of record CM030836.1, on the reverse strand, counting down.
GAAATAAGTAGTTAAACTTTTAGTTTCAAACTAATTTTCTAAAATAGTTAACTAAACTAAAATATAGTTAAACCTTTTGCAACTAATTTTATAACTATTTCCTATGTATCAGGTATGTGTTCATGAAAACATAGACTATCGACGATGCTCGCAACATGAACATATCAGTCAATGAACCATTGAAATCATTAATTATTGTCTATTTAATATTTAAGTCTTAGTCTAGACTGCAGGAACACAAGTTTGTCAAGTTTGTTTGGAAAAAATGACCCAGAAAAGAATAGATTGAAAAGGGACTGTTATTGAGAATTCGGGACACCAACTAAAAAGCTTTAGTTAAACTAGTTATTAACTAAAATATTTCAGGTAAACTAGCACTTTAACTAAACTACTTATATTTAATTAAACTATGAAAATAACTAAAAAATTTAGTTAAACTTTTAGTTAGTAACTACAGCTGTAATTAGTTAACTAGTTGCACATCACTGCGTCCGGCGTTCTATTTTGGTGAAGGGTGGGGGTGGCAACTTGACAAGGGCAAGTCAATTGGACATAGCGAGGGCAAGTCAATCGAGTAATCCATTACAAAGTATTGTTAAACTGTACGTATATCCTTCAGTCATAACACTGTAGGCTACAGTACAGTACGCCTATTTTGCAGGCATAAGCACATGCACAGTTCAGACGAGCGTTGTTACAATAATTATTGAAAAGGCATGTAGGCCTATGGAGTAGGCCAGCGTAAGTAGTCCTGAATAGTAGCCTGTCTTTGAGAAGTTAAACACATGGATTCGCCCTACGTTTGACAACTGACAGCGGCTGCATGTCATCTGGGATGGCCAGGTCTGATTGTTCAAGTAACGCCATTGAGCATCAACGGCAGAAGTCACTTCGTCATCCATCTCGTCATTTCTGTCGTCAGCTGTAGAACAGTTCGTTAAGGTTTGGAGAATGTCTGCATCAGTCATTAACGACCTAAGAAGATGAAGTACAGTTGCCTATCTATGGTCAATGTCTCAGATACAATGGATACCACTCTGTGGCGTCGTGCCATCCTCCATGCCCTGAGGCAACACAACAGCCCCCACTGGCTACGTGATAGGATGATGAAATGAAGAGTGGAAATAGGCTGACGTTCATATTCATCTAGGCATTTTTCACGATTGAATTAAGTTTCTCTTTCCCGCTTTGTCTCTTTCTCTCTTTTGTCTCCATCTCTGCCTTCTCTCTTACATGAGAGGTTTTGGACCTTTCATTGGCAAGAGGCAAGGCTGGAAAGAAAAAGAGGGCGAGATAATGGGGTTTGACTGTAGATATATTTTGGAGATCACTTCACATTTTCTCTAAAAATGTGCAACAACCTTTTTTAGCTTCTCAGTAATTTTTGACTCCTCCTTCACAGATTCTTGTATTCCAAATTCCTTCTTGTCTCTCGACACTTATTCACTTTTACCCTTTCTGCCAAGCTTTAGATCATTATCTCTTTTTCTCTTTTTGTTAAATTTTTTAAAATTCTTATTTCCCTCCCGTACCCCTCTGCAACATCTTGTGTACTCCTTGGGGGTACGCTTACCACCGGTTGAAAACTGCTGTCTTAGAATATTAGAACTAGTGTTGTTCTGCTTTCCAAGGCGCTATAGAAATCCATGAGATTTTATTTTACTTTACTTTTGTGAGTAGCAAAGTTATAGAGGGGTGTAATTGAAACAAAATAGTTCAAAAATTTTGAAGATTGGACCCAAATTGGGGTAGTTATCACTTTTCCAACCCTAGAACTCATTGCTTGGAGAAAAAATTTGTTTTTGCAAATTTTGCAGGCTGAAAAAAATTACATTTCAATATATTTCAGGCTATGTAGAAGTTTAAAAAATGAGGTTTGCACCGTTGTTTAGCATTTTTATTGTTCTTTCTAACCATCCGTGCCAAAAAATAAATTTTGGGAGTAGGGTCCACTCTACAGCCTAAAATTGGACCCCCTCCCAAAAAATTTTTCAAAGCTCAATAGTACAAAATTTTCTGTGGTGACCCTCTTATGTGAGCAGCAAATTTGTAGAGGGGTGTAATTGGAACAGAATAGTTGGAAAATTTTGAAGATCGGACCCAATTTGGGGTAGTTATGATTTTCCAAACCCTAGATATGAGACTTTTGCACAGCCAATATCCAACCCTCGGTCGAATAAAGCCGATTTTCTTTGCTTATAGAGGCAACACTAAAAGCAAGCTACCATCGACCAAATGAATAATAACTAAATCGAATTATTGCATTAGAGCATTTATGTACGGCGAACCCCGTTGTGGAACAGACATTGAAGTGGCGCGCCGTTTATAAACGGCACACCCCCCCGTTGCTGGACGGTTGACGAGCGCCGTATAAACAGTGCGCCCAGTTAATGGGTTAACGTCCTCCATCTTCCCTTTTGGTTGATATGTTTATAATTCCAGAAAGAAGTGAATGCTGATACTGCTAATGCAATCATTCAACCTGATAAAATGGTACATTTTAGTTCATTTGGTGTTAAGGCATTTGGCACTTTTCAGTAAACTGTGGTTTTTTTATTTGCCCAAATGACTTAATTTTATTTTTTGCATTTCAGTAATTCTGAGGACCTTGGTTCGTCTGAACCTCTTACTACTGATCAGTTTAGTATATCACCGTTTGACTGCTCACATGAATTGGTGAGTACTAACTGCCTGATCTGGGAAATAGTCACCATTATCCATCATCTAGTTAATTTTAATATTTTGCAGTTGGGTTTCTTTTGTTTTGGAATTGTGCTCAAGATAGAATATTTTGGAGAGCAATCGCAATGGCCACTCCGCTATGAATGACTGGTGGTGGTGGTGGTGGTTGTCGTCATGGTGGTGGTCATGGTGGGGTGGGGGTGACGACAATGACGACAGTGGTGGTGGTTGTGATGATGATGATGTTTTCATTGTATGTTTTGCATCACTGATATCATTGTCATCAACATCATTATTTGGATTATCACAACTTGGTGGCCATATAAAGGATTTCACCATTATGATTGGAGATTAGGGGTAAAAGTTAGTCTATGTTAATGTCACTGCATCTTATACAGCAGTGGTTTCCAATGGGTGGTACGCGTATCCTAGGGTTATGCGAGCTGTTGCAAAGGGGTACGCGAAGGAAATAAGAATTTTAAAAAAGATAAAGAAAAAATAGTGGTGGGAATGGTTACATTCATTAAGTATCAAAAGGGAATTTGAGCGAAATCAGGGTTATATACAGGCGGACAATGTGTAATTGTAGCAAAAGAGTCTGTGGAAGGAGTTCAAAATTAGCACTGTGAAGCATAGAAAGGTCATCACAATTTTTAAAAAGAGAAAATGTGAAGTAATATCCAAAATTTATTTAAATGCCAATATAAAAGACATTCTGTAAAAACTGAAAATCTATTTCAAGTGTTGTATGTTACATACCTAGGGGTACATGCAAATTTCACTTGTTTGCTTGTGGTACATTTAAAAAAGTTTGGTAAGAGCTGTTCTACAGCACTTTAGTTTACTTGATGAAAAGCTATTTATAGCTGAGTATGATATGATTCTTTAAATAAATGCATTTTTAGTTTTTTATAAATGTCATCGACAAGTCTGACTTTCCAGTGATATATGGATGAGAACTCAAAGTAATTTGACTGTTTCTTGAGAATGACTGCTTACCAGAACTGTTGCTTCGGCATCCAATGAGACTATCAACTGATTGAACTCAGCTGTTTTTCTCCTAATCATTAATTGGTATACATACTGTGGAGCTGAGCAATTAATGAGGGTGCTGTACACAAAGTTACATTGTTTGAATTCATTGCATTGTGATGCTCTGAATAATTGTAGTTTGTCCCATGCATGATCAGTACAAGATGCTTAATCATAAATTAGTCTGGCTACTACATTAGGGCAGATTGAAGGCAGATGAGATGTCAAATTGGTAAGCCATATAGGATACATTTATAACAGCCTTCTTTTCACTAAGCACTGGCCAGGAATTCTCAGTATATTGTGCTGGCCAGTAGCCAGCTGACATCTGCCCTATGCATGCAGTGAAGTGAAAATCTTCACTTTGAAGCTGTTGTCCTGGTTAAGAATTATTCGCCTTCTCTGTCATCTTCTGTTAACGATCCGTTGAGAATCCAATTTTGCCAGGATAAAAATTCTGTTTCTGAAAACGACGGAAAATGATAAAAATTGCATTTTTTGCAAAAACTTGCAAGATGTCCATCGTGTCATTGTCATCACATTGGATCTGATTTAATAGATATCTCTTAAATATAGCTACCTTATGATGTTCAATGTTTTGCTAGTCTGTATGCTCTTTTCTTTATTAAATGTCTGGCAGGTATAATTGCATTAATATATCTGTGTTTCAGAAATTGCAAGTTGTGGATGTATCTCAATCACCCTTGACAGTTCCAGGTCTCTCTAGTTCATCTGTGATATCCTCAGCTTCAGTCACTATTGAGTCACCAGAACCAGTATCCATGCAGGAGGGTACTAATTTTCAGAAAATGGAGCAGGATGCAACTTTGTCCACTGTATCATCACCAAAATTTTCAACGAATGCTCAGAATGGCAGTGATACTTGTGAAATAGTTGATCAGTATGGAATAAAAGAGAATTCATTGTTTTTGGAAAAAGAAGTTGATGCTTCCAAGATACAAGATCATTTGAATTTAGTGCCAGCAGCAGCGAGCAGTGAAATGCTGATCCAAAGTGTTTCTTATAATGCTACTAAAGAGTTTATTCCAAAGTACAAGATACTGCACTATCCACTCATCACCGTGCCTTTGACTGGCCAGACACTGACTTTGGGTGAAGCAAGTTCTAGTGGTCTTCTTGATTTATCTTCATTGCATCTACATATGCCACATGGCAAAATAGACATTACAGATGGCTTGAAAAGTGGTCTTGTTGAAAGGGAAACATGGAATGCTCTTCTGGAGTCATGTGGAATTCTAGATAGAGACACTGGTGAAAATTTGACATTTCTTAAGGCTTTTCAGATGGGAATGATCAGTCTGGCTTCAGGTGAAGTCTATGATTTGAATAAATTGAGATCATATACACCAAGACAAGCAAGTAAATTAGGCCTCATCACTAAAGATGCAGCATATAAACTGCAGTATGGAATCACTGAATGCACTATGACAACACATATTAAAGGCTACCATGATGTATTGTGTTGGGAAAACACAAAGATTTGTTGCTCACTTTGTAGCATTGTTCAGCAAGGATTGTATTTAAATAAAACAGGTCAGGTTATTGACCCAATTTCTAAAGCAAAGTTTTCTATTGAGCATGCAGTTGCTAATGGTTTACTTGCAACCAGTTGCACCCATTTTGTTGACCCTGCTTCTGGTCACATAGTGACTCTTCAAGAAGCTCTAGAGCATGGCATTCTGTGCACTAAAACTGGTAGAGTTGCAAGCTGCAGCAATCACTTTATTGACTTAGAGACTGCTTTTAAAAACCAAATCATGCGGGAACCATTGCCTGTCTTTGAAGCTCTTGTAAACGGTTTCATTGACCCTGCAGGAAAATTTCGTGATTCAAACTCAAATGCAGCCATGTGCTTATCAAAGGCTATTGAATGTGGTCTGCTTGATGGTGATTCTGAGTGCATTGTGGTTGTAAATAAGAACTTGGTGGTTTCACTCTCGGATGCTTTGAAACAAGGAATTATAAATGATGAAGGTGAAGACAAGTCAGTTCAGAACCTGATAAATGGAGGTGTTATAAAGGTATCAAATCAGAAGGTTGTATTTGCCCGACGTTGTGTCAAGGATATTTCAAATAACTGTGATTTAACTGTTGTTGAAGCAATTGGTTCTGGGCTCATAGATGCTGCTACAGGCATGTATGTTGATGGGCATGTTGGCAGGATACCTCTTTCACAAGCTGTATGTGATGGTCTTGTTGAATGGTCAGTAGTTAGTAGTATGCAATCAGACACCGGTCTTACTGACCGTGATGGCAGATCACTGAGCATACTTGATGGCATCAGCAGAGATATTATCAACTTGAAAGAAGGGAAGATTGCAACTAGTGACTTTCCAAGGGTTATGATGACATTTGAAGAGGCAGCTGCTTGTCAGTTCTTAAAATGTGAAGTAGCTGCATTACTGATTGAGCTGAGTGGTCAGCTCCTAATTTCAACTGATGTCTTGACAAAAATTCATCTGCTAGGAAATGAAAATAATGAGAACAGTATGGTGAAGGAGAAGGATGGGGCAACAGAACTTGATGAGAATTTGCAAATTGATCAATTTGGAGACTTTGCACCAGCAGCTGGTGCTTGCGAAAAGTTGTACATTGATGAACAAGATCTGTTAGTGAATGATTCACTGGTCATCGATACAGGATTAGGATACAGAGATATTGCACAATTGCATCCTGATTCTGTTAGCGATGTTTCAGAACTGAAGAATGAGATTTTGCATCAAAAGAAATTTGTTCACGAAGAAATGTTATCTGATATTGACAATACTCTCAGACATGAAGAGTTGCAAGTTTCGGGTGGCATGGCTTATGCTGCAGTTGAGACACCAATGGCAGAAACAGATCATTTTACTGAAACTGATGTTGAGCAGAAGAACATTGTTAGAGTAAAAGAAGAAACAGAAGTTGAAATTGCATTGCCTGTTAGAAGTGCTGAAGAAACAAAAATCACAGATCAGCAAAGAGTGCCTGTACAAATTCAAAATGAACTGAGTCCGTCTGATGGGCAGGAAGTGACAAAAGTTCCATATGAATTTGTAGAAATTGCAGGAATTGAAACCGAAAACCTACTAGAAGCCCAAAATATTGAAAATGTGGATGTTATTATGAATGAAATTAAAGGTATGGAGGGTATTGATAATAGCAATAGAGCACCAGTGCTGACTGTTGATGAAGGAAAAGATGAAACTGGAAAAAAATTCAGTGTTGGAGCTTCAGGTATGACTTTGGCAGCAGACAAGACAAAGACCACTCCAGCAGCACAGATCGAATTATCCAATTTAATTGATTCAAAAGACACACAAGAGAATGAGGTGAAAGCTGTTGAAAGAGAGATGATGTCTCTGGACTATGACGCCTCAGCCACCAGAGCTGGAAAAGATAAGAATGTTTCTGAAATGGATTGTGAGGCTGTAAAGATGACCGAAAAAGACATTAAAACTAGTATTAACTTGATAGATGATAATAAAGATAAATATACAACTGATGGAAAGTCAGAGGTTTTCTGCAAAGAAGACAAATTTGAAGTTGGAAATAATTTTGAGACAGTGAAAGGATCTAATGACACAGAGTTTGAAAAATTAGAAAATAATGAATTTACAGATAAAACACAGAAAATTGAATCAGATGAACTGTCTGTTTTTCCACAGAACAGTGACAGTTCTGGTCTTTTTGCTTTAGGATCTGATATAATTAATGGAAAAGGAAAGACTTATACTGATGACAACTCAGATAGACCAGACATGGATAAGAAGTTAAAAACAATTGACCACACTGTGGAGGATGGAGACATTTTGGGCATTTGTGACGTTTTATTACATCAGAGAAAGGCTTTTGATGAAACTACCATCCTGCTCAGAAAAGAGAATGAAAACATTTCAGCTAAAGTGAGTATCTGTCATGCATCTGATGCAAATGTTTTTCTTGGAAACGAGGAATTAGAAATTGTGTGTGATGATAAAGAGACTCAAATTGGAGACACTTGCTTGTCTCTTGGAATACATGATAAAACAGAGAGCATCTGTGAAGAGAAAGGTGGCACACAGATTGAGTTATTCAAAGCGCAGTCCATAGGTGCTGATAATTTGGATGTAAAAGCAAGTAAAGAGCATCATCTCCAGTCAACATCTCTAGCTGAAAATGCTTGCAAATTGAAAACAAAAAATGAACTTTCAGTTGATGACAAACCGGGGCAGTTGTTGGCAAACAAAATTGACATAGCAGCAGTTCCGTCTGAGAGTGAAATTGAGGCAGAACCGAAAAGAAAATTAAAATTATTGGATAACAAAGAACAACTTGAAGCTCTTGGAGTGACTGCGTCAGAACATAAAGACAGCATTCAATTGATTAATCAAATAGATACTGAAGTGATGACAAATGGAGAAAAGCAAGATGAATCCTTGCAGACAATTCAACTAGTTGAAAGTAAGCCTGCTATTGATGTAGGGAAAATATATGAAGATGCAGAGGGGAAAGGACAAGCCCAGCTGCCAGATGTTGATCCTAATCAACATAGAAAAGAAATTGAAAACTTGAAGATAGGCAATGCACTTAATATGACTGAATTATTGAAGAAGGAAGAAGGAAAGAGCCATGCAGAGAGGGACATTAAGTTGGAGATTGCTGGTGACCTTCATCAAGCCAAGCAATTAAGTGAAAGCACAAGTAGAAAGTTGAAGTTCGAGGAAGAAACAAAGAAGACTGGTACAGCTAAAACTGCAATCATTCAATATGATAAGACAGTTCATAAAGAAATGTCTGAAGAAGTTAAAGATGAAGAGTTTAGTGAAAAGGCTTGTAGCAAAGCTATTTCATCTGAGACAAGGATAAAAAAGGAAAGAGGTGATGAGTTTGAATTTGCTGAGAAGAAAATTGTTCAGACGGGGACAGATCTTGATCGCACTATCAGAAAAAATCAGATTGGAGTTGAAGAGAAAGACAGAACAGAACAGCTCAATATAAGGACTAGCACTGGAGAAACTGAAGAAGAGACAGATTTAGAGAATTTGACTGCACTTTCAAATGTTGCAGAAGTACCTCGTATATTAAAAGAAAACAGAATGCTAAAAAATGAAAGTGAATTTGATGTTGGCCTGAAGAAGGCAGAACCTGATTTTGACAAAAAATTTAACTTAATTGAAAGTGAAGGAACAAGTCTGACTTCTGATTTAGTTCTTTTGCCTCACAATATGCAAGAAATTGAGGAAAATATGGACTCTGAAGTAAATCGAGATTTTGAAGCTGTTGTGCAACCTACCAATGTTGAAAAAAAGAAACAAATAAATAATTACCATGATAATGTACAAATTAGTGAAAGAACAGAGCTTGAGACAGATGCTGTAAAAAATTTTGAAAGAAGTCTTCCAGATGATAAAGAAGTTGAAATTAAGAGTAAAGCAGAAGCCACATCAAAGGAAATGAATGGAAAAACTGAGAACCACTCAGAAAAAGGACAGTGGTCTGATAAGGTTAGCGTCGAAGGTATTCTGAAACAGTCTGATTTAAAAACCAAAACATCTTTGCCTGGAGATGTTGCTTGTATTGACAAAGAGAGTGAGTTGAATGTGCTTAAAGAGTTAGATGGACTATTTGAAATGTCAAAATCTGTTGGAAAAGAATTTGATTCAGGATACCAACAGAACAAAGCTGCATTCAGTGAACTAGTTTTTTCAAATGAAGGAAAACAAGAGACTTCAGACATTAGCTCATTTCCCTTTTCTTCTGATTTTGTTGGAATGGAGAGAGAATTTGAGTTGAATGATAGGAAGTATGAGGCTAAAGACTCTGATCAGACTCTTAATTCTTTGAACACAGACGACACCTGTTTAGAGAAGACGTATGTGGATCCTAAAGAAGTTGCTAAAGCAGTGCAATACGCGATGGGAGTTCAGGGAGAAACTAGTCCACTTGGCAAAATTATGGAAATTGAGAGTACATTCGTTCCTGCTAAACAAACGGATGAAATGAAAAGAAGAGCCATTCCAGTCGATATAACAACCGAAACTGTAAAGGAAACAAGTTCCGTCAGGAAATTGGATGACGCTGTAGTTGCTTGTGAGCACACTGATGATGGCAAGGATCTATTGCTTGCTGAAGGTAGGCTTGATGAAGATAATAAAGGAATTGCTTCACTAGGAAAAATGTATGAAATGGTGGTAGAGGAGAAATTTGGCGATAAAGGAGACAGAGCTAGTGATGAGGTGGGCAGATTTTGCACATCATATGTTGATCAGCAGAAAACAACAATTTCAAAGGCATCTGATGTGACAGAAAATGGCAGAACTTTGTGTGCATTTGAGACAAGTGAGAAAGAATCTAGTGAGATGAAATTGTTACAAACACCAGAGCTTTCATCTGACAAAACAAGCGGAATTGAGACGTCGGAGAGGTGGACGGAATCAGCCGATGATTCTGATACAACTTTGTCCAGGAAGGATATATTGTATGCAAAGAACTTGAAGGATACAATGGTCAAGGAAAATGCAAGATCTGATATTAATGATAGTAGTATTATTAGTACTGAAAGAGAATCAGCTGGGATTAATGATGCCTGTAATATTTTGGATGACAAGAAAGGTACAGATCAAGATTCTGGTAGACATATTTCTTCTCTTGTGGAAAGCACTGCAGCTTCTTGCTTTCAAGATCATGGTCAAATTGCAAGTGAAAAAGAAGTTGAAGTGAATGTAACTGGATCTGATTTTAGGACAATGAAGGACGAAATTTTAGCTGAAACATTTGCTGAGAATACACAGCATAAGGGAAAAGAAAAAATTGAACTATTTGAAAATGCAAATGGTGAAACAGAAATTGATAATGAAGAACCTTCAAATGTGGCTGATAAATGTGAATCTATACCTATTGTTCCTCTTAAAATAGTGGATAATTTCACAGGAATGGAGCATGAGGATTGTGAATTTGAAATGGAAAACATGCTACATGATAAAGCATCCTACCAGACAGAATTAGAAGATGAAATGACACAGACTCTTTCTGGATATGGAACAAATGATTTGTCAATTTCAACCAGTGAAGAAGATAACAGAAATCAATTATCAGCTACCAAAGCCATTGGCTTAGGATTACTTGCAGTTGTTGGTGCACCAGTTGTAGCAGGACTGGCTATTGCTGATGCTTTAACTAAAACTGGTGATGATAAGCACATAAAAGACACAGATCATAGGAAGCATCCTACACTCTCTGAAGACAGTCACAGACTTCCTTGCAATTTGTCTGGTACAGTTGAAACAGTATTTGAATTTGCATCTGATTCTAGTGTAAGTGCTGCTGGAAAGAAACAGAAATCGGATTTATCAAATGATTCAAGTTCACCAAGCATTGTTTCAGGTAGTGGTGCGATATCCGGAGTTGATTCTGTAAGTGACAAAAAGATTGAACAGTCTGAAGGTCAAAATTCATTTGCACAGGAATTTAATTTGACTGAAAATGGTTGTAAATTGATTGACACTGATTTGCAGCAGCAGATAATGGTAAGAGACAAGACAGACCATGCACCTTTACTAGAAGAGGTTGTGCAAGTGATAGATGTATTAGAAATAAATACTAAAGTACTACAGGAAGACTTTGTGGACAAAGAAAGTGGTAATATTACTAGCCATAGTTCCGATGATTTTGATTACAATACGGAAGTTAACAAATTGTCAGTTAAGAGCGCCATTAATCAGGAAACATTGAAAGGTGTTGTCTTTGACTTTTATGAAAGCAAAAGTGAAGTATCTCTTGTAGAAAATCTTGAAGTGAATACCAGGAACCCTGAAGAACGTTTGTCTGTGCTGGCTTTAACTAGGCCCTATCAAGAGAAAATGGAAATTTTGGATGAGGAGGTAAAGCCCGAAAAGGTAACACTAATAGAAGGAAATGAAAAAATAAGTGTTTTTGAATCAGACAAGGACAGCGATTTCATTAAAAATGCAAATGATTTTGAAATCAAAGATTTGTTAATTGTGGAGAACTTCAGTGGTAAAGAAGCCACAGAGACTATTGCTGCTTTGCATGAAAAAAGGGACTCGATGATACTGGAGAAAATTCTGGACATAAATAATGGTACTGATGATGAAAGGGAAGATGGACTTGCATTAGAAGTACCTGGAAACAATCTAGATAAAACACATTTCAAAACTGAGGTGAAAAACCTCTTGTAGTGGAGAAACTTATTACAGATAATGAAGAATCAGGTACCACTGCTATTTCACAAGACAAGAATGATGTGGTGATATATAGTCAAATGCAGGGAACTTGTGATGTTTCTGATATTGACAGAATTGAACCTTCTGATACTGAAAGAATCAAACTTGTACCTACTGATTTTACTGCATCTGTTGGAATAGAAGGGACTGTTCTAGCTGAACAATCTCATGACCTGCAATATGATGATGGCCATACATCTGATCCATTAATTGTTAGTTCGTGTAATTCTGATAGGACACCAGAAAAAGATGTAATAAAGATGGAAGTGTTTGGACATGCTGGTATTGTTGATACCTCAGTAATGGCTGAAAAACTTCTTGTTGATGCTGTTTCTGAGAATCTTGATAGGCTGATTGCGTCTGACATGAGTGGTGGTCATGTTTCTTCAGTGCAAGAGAATATGACGGATCGACAGTCAGCATCATTGTTTGACATGTCCTCGAAGCATGGTACTATTCCTGTAGAAGTAACTGATAGGCATTACACTGATGAGGATGTCACAATAGATGTTATGAAATCTATGAGCAATGATGAAGGTGCACCAGGGAAACTTGAATGTGGGCCTGAATTGCTTGTAAACAAAGAGCACGATAACCTTGACATTAGGGATACTCCTGGAGAGACATTTGAGCCTGTTTTGGATTTAACTGGAAATTCAAAAGAAACTGAGTGTAAATTTGAATCAAAGGATGAGATTGAAGTTGATGACGAAAGAGAGACTGCAAAACTATGCTCTCCTGATATTGCAGTAAGGAAATCTGATCATAAACCTGGTTATAGTAGAGATGCATTGGAGTCTTTTGTTGACTCAGAAGCTTTGAATAAGAGGCACAAAAGGGGTGATAATGGTTATGACAATGATGAACTGAAACATACTGCAGAAATGATTAACTCAGATTTGGTTTTGAAGACCTCTTTACTTCAACCTGGTAACACTGCTGTTTTGACTGATTTGCCCCTGCACTTACAAACATCAAAAGTTCTAGGTGCTGAAAAAGAAGTTGTGGATGACTCAAGTATATTCGTAAACACATCCAAATCAGAATTCAGTGAAAACAAAACTTATGAGACGTCTGATTTTGCTGAAAATCGCCCAAAAGACAGCCCTGTCATGCAACACACTGAATGCACATCAGCTGGAATGGAAATTGAAGGAGTGTTCCAAAGACCACAGTCCTCTGCTGAAGTTGAGGTATTGAAAAATTCAGAAGGTGTCGGGGGCGTTGATGTAAATGTGGCACTGATGAAATTGCAATCAGATGTAATGCCTAAGGATAAGGAAAGTGTCATAGAATTGGTGACTGATGGAAAATTGCATGAAGATGTTAAAGCCATTGAAAAGATCCAAAATATTACAGGAGTCAGGAGTGATGAAAGAGACAAGAAACTTGAACTGTCAGAAAGGAAATTGGGTGATTTTGATCATGCTAAAAGTTCTTTGATCAATACAGATTTAGCACAATTTGAATGTGTTGAAAAGAGTAAAAATGAAAATGAACTGCTGTTAAATACAGGGGAATATGGAACTCATCCTAGGACATTGCCTGAACTAACTGACGATAGCAAAGTGTCTGTGAAAGATGCAATGAAAGTTGGACTTTTAGGAATTGCTGGTGTAATTGCTGCACCATTTATTGCAGGCAAACTTGCAGTTGATGCAGTTTCAAGTTTTCATAAAAGTAGTTCAAAACCGAGTGATATTGATATTGCTGAATCACATGATTTTGAAATTCAAGATATATCAGATGCAAATGATGCTTGTGCTTCGAAAGGAACACTTGGAGAAATACAATCTATAATGCCTCATGATGATCAGAAGTTGAGATTAGAACAAAGCACACCTGCTGTTTCTTCTATAGACAAACCTCATTTTGAACCTTCTAAAGAACCTGGATGTTCAGCCACAAAGCTTTATGAATCAACTGCGTCTGAGCAGACACATGATTGGAATAGTAATCAGGAGGAAAATACAGACATATTCATTAAAAAGCCTGATGCTATAGGTAAGCTCTATGAAGACAATTCTACTCTTACTAATTTAGCTGAACAGCATCTTGAAGAGGCCAAAGATGATAAAGTAAAGAACCAAGAAGAGACTCAAGCAGTGAGTGAGGAAGGAATTATATTGAATCAACTTAATAATTTCGCATTTATAAAAGAATTTGAAAGTGATGACAGAAAATCAGAATCAGAGAAAGCAGGACAAGTTTCATCAGGTCAAAATGAAAAATCTCTTGGTGTTGAGACCAGATTTTCATGTCCAAATTACAGACCACAGGCTGAGAGAATTTCTGAAACAGTTCCAGAACAGAAAGATGAATCAATAATTATTAAAGTAAATGAGGACTTGGATGTTAAATTAGAAGCAGAAGTTTCTCTGTTGACTGAAGTGAAATACTCTTCCAATACTGAAAAGGAAATTGAAGTCACAGGTGATGGAGTTCAGCCATTGACCGGAAAAAGAGATCTGTCTGCTAGTGAAGAGTTTGAAATCAAGGAAGGCATCATCAAAGAACAAGCCTCAATGAACCATAAAAATGTCACTATAGGTGAAAAACTTGTTCAAACTGTAGATAAAAGCATACATGAAAAAGAGCAATCCACAGATGAACAAACCTCAACTATTACAGAGCTCATGGACAAATTTACAATTGATAGGGTCTTTGAAGTCACAGACCAGAGACTAGTCACAGAGGTGAATGTTTCAGCTGCTGCAGATAGGATTGGTAAATCTGAAACTGAGAAGTTGAAAGTCATAGATGACAGACCATTTACAGATGAGCAAAATTCAGCTTTTGCAGGATTGATGGACAAAACTACCTTTAAAAATGACTATGAAGTAACAGACAACATCAAATTATTTCCAGAGATGTTTGGTGGACAAATGGACAAATCTGTAACAGAAAATGACTTTGAAATCTCAGACAAAAGACCATTTATGAAGGAACAAGCTTTGACTAATGCAAAGCAGATTGACAAATCCGGAACAGAAAAGAAAATTGAAGCCATAGACAGAAGATCAGTTTTAGAAATGCAAGCCTCAGCTGTTAGAGAGATGATGGATGAATCTACAGTTGGAAATGAATTTGAAGCCACAGATATAGAATCAGTTACAGAGGCAAAGCCTTTGACTTTTAAAAGTCATTTGGATAAGACTGCAGTTGAGGACATTGAAGTGGGCAGAAGATCAATAACAGATGAAACAGTTTCAACTGTTACATTGCAGAAGGTAAAAACTACTGTTGAGAAACATGTTGAAGTGAAAGATGGAAGACCAGTCTCAAAGGAACAAAGTGCAATATTCTCAAGCAAGATGGATGAAGCTGCATTTGAAAATGACAATGTCGCAACTACAGAACCAGTAACAGGCGAACTTGTTTCAACATTTTCAGACTACATGGACAAAACTGCATTTGAGCAAGACTTTAAAGTCACAATTAGAGGACCAGTTACAGAGGAACCACCAGCTGTTACTGAGCTGATGGATAAATCATCAAATGAAAAGAACTTTGAAGTCACAAAGAAAGAACCAGTTACAGAGGAGTTTCATTCAGCTTTTGAAGGTCATTTGGATAAGGCCGCCATTACGGACATTGAAGCAGTTAGAAGATCAGTAGTAGAGGAACCAGTTTCTTCTGTTCTGTTGCAGAAGGGTAAAACTGTTGTTGAGAAGGACATTGATGTGGAAGACAAAGCACCTGTTACTAAAGCAGAAAGTTCAACTTCTTCAGATCGAACTGTAAAATCTGAAATTGAGTTGGACACAGAAGTTACAGCTAAGACAGCAGTATCAGGAGAACAAGTTTCAACATCTGCAGAATTCATGGACAAAACTACATTTGAGGCTGGCTTTGAGGTCTCGGACATAGGACATGTTGCAGAAGCTTCGGCTGCTGCGGAGTTGGTGGATAAATTGGCGACCAAAACTGACCCAGCTGTGGAGTGTGCTTCAGCTTTTGCAAAGCTAATTGACAAGAGTAGCCTGGAAAAGGACTTGGAAGTCACAAACGTAGAACCCTTTACAGAGGAAGAAGCTTCCACCTTTGCAAGACAGTTGGAGAAAACAGCAATTGTGCACTTTGATGATCCAGAGAGAATACTTGTTACAGGTGATGAAGCTTCAAATATTGCAGAACTTGTGGATGAATGTACAATTGAGAATGACTTCAAAGTCAGAGACAAAAGACCACAGGACATAAAAGAAATTCCAGATATTGAAGAGCAGATGGTCAAATCCAAATTTGAAAAGGACGTAGGCAAGACACCAGTTTCCGGTGGACAAGTGTTACCTGTTAGAGAGGTGATGGACAAATCGACAATTAAAAAGGAATTTGAAGTCACAGCTTTGGGAGGACCATTGAGCAAAGCTGAAATTGAGGACACTGAGGTAGCATACGAACAATCAATTACGGAAGTACCAGTTTCAACAGTTACATCGCAGAATGACAAATTTGCATTTGAAACAGATTTCGAAGTCACTGACAAAAAATGTTTTAGAGAGGAAGCAGCCTCAGCTATTTCTGCACTGATGAATAAACCTTCAAGTGAAAAGGGCTTTGAGGTCACAGAGAAAGAACCAGTTACAAAGGAGCAGCTTTCTGCTTTTGAAGATCATTTGGATCAGGCAGCAATTGAGGACATTGAAACAGTTAGAAGATCAGTAGTAGAGGAACCAGTTTCTTCTGTTCTGTTGCAGAAGGGTAAAACTGTTGTTGAGAAGGACATTGACGTGGAAGACGAAGCACCTGTTACCAAAGCAGAAAGTTCAACTTCTGCAGATCGAACTGTAGAATCTGAAATTGAGTTGGACACAGAAGTTACAGCTAAGACAGCAGTATCAGAAGAACAAGTTTCAACATCTGCAGAATTCATGGACAAAACTGCAGTTCAACAAGACTTTGATATCACAATTAAAGAACAAGTTACAGTAGAGCAAGCATCAACCATTACAGGACTTGTAGGCAAGATGGCAATTGAGGGCTTAGAAATTCCAGATAGACTGCCTGTTACAGTTGATGAAGCTTCAACTGTTGAACAGAAAATGTGTGAACATGCGATTGAGATGGACTTCAATGTCAGAGATGAAAGACCATCAACACAGGAAGAATCATCAACTATTGACAGACTGTTGACTATAGCAGAGCATATGGACAAGTGTACAATTGAGAAGGACTTTGAAGTTGCAGGCAAAAGTCCAGTAACAGATTTTCAGGCATCAAATTTTTCACCGCAGATGGACATATCTACAATAGGGACAGGCTTTGAAGTTAGAGGTGGTAAATTAGTTACTGAGGAACCAGCTTTTGCAGTTGTAGAGACCAAAGATGACACTGAAATTGTAGAGAGCAGAGATGGCACTGAAACCAAAGAGAAACTGCTACTGGGAGACAGCATAGTAGTTGCAGATGAAGCATTTGAGCAAGCTTCAGATACTGAGCACCGAATTGACATTGAAGATATTAGAAAATCACATGTTGAGGAAGTGGAAATATTATCAGAACAGATAAGTTGCTCTGAGATTCAAAAGAAACCAGTGATCAGGGACATGAAACCTGAAGTAGAAGGAAGAGTTTCTGGTTTAAAGGAACAAGCTAATGGTGTTTCCGTGGAGGTGGAGCATGCATTGAAGGATGAAAAGCATCAAATTAAGAGCGATTCTCCTGAATTATTGGAACTGAAAGACATTTGTACAAATGAGAAAGAATTTGATATCGCAGTAAAAGAACCCCATGAACCAATAGAAATTTCTGTTTTGAATAAGGAGACAGGCGTTTTAACTACTGAAAAGAATCATGAAAATGTAAACAAGGAATCGTCACCTGCAGAGGAAAAGCATTCAGAATTGTTAGAGAAGACAATTGCTATTGATAAAACATATCAAGTCACTAGCAAGCATCCTGAAGCAAGTGAATTAGTTTTAACAGACCAACTCTGTGATGATATGGTTGTGGAGAGACTCAAATTGACCGACAATAAACCAATTGAATTTGAAATCTCAACTTTGATAAAGAAGTCTGAAGTTGCAGACATAAAATCTGAAGAAATTCCAGCTGTTGCTGAGCTCAAAAGTGATGTTACAGTTGAAAAGAAATTGGATGTAGATGATGCTGAGTCCATAGCAAATATGGAAAGTACAAAGTGGACAGGGCTTAGAGATAAAGCTTCATTTGATGAAAGTTGTGATTTCACTGTCAAGACAGCTGATGAGCAGAGCATAATTTCTACTGTTGCAATTACCAGCCCACTTGAACAGAAATTTGAGGAGAAACCTTATGTAATGGTGATTGATAACATGACTTTGTTTGAAGAAATGGAAGATGGTAAAATGAAACAAGGTGAAACCTCATATAAAATGGAAGTTGAATCTGTTCAACTGACCGAAGGTGATAAACATGATTCCAACTTTTTGGAGGACATTAAAGGTGAATTAGTTAATGGAGGTGATAAGAGCTCAGTGAAAGAGGTCATGCAGATAGGTTTGTTGGGACTTGCTGGTGTTATTAGTGCACCTATTATTGCTGGAAAGTTAGTTATTGATGCCATTAAGGCATCAGACAGTGAGCAAATGTATCGAGACCCGAGTGAAACTGCTTCCTATGACAGTGTGGTTGTTTCTTTTGAGAAAGGGAACTCCAATAAGCAAGAACTTCATGAGAAAGAATTTTCTTTGGAAAATTCTAAGCCATCACTATTGGGTTCTAGTGGAGTTTCATCTAAGTCATCATTTGATGTAATACTTTCTGATTTGACTTTAGAAGTCACTGAAAAATCTGTTGGGCAAAGTATTGAATTAGTGGAAAACACATTAGCATTTTCCAGATCCAGTGACAGTACTTCACTTTATACAGAAAATGTTCCTGAAAACCAGATTTTATCAGTAAAAGAAGATGAAGGAATCACTCTTAGCACTTTGCAAAAGGATGATGCAAAGTCTGACCTAGTTCTCAAATCTGCCTGTGATGATACTGTAATGAATTCTGAAAACACAGACTCATCTGATATAAAAGTGACATCTGCTGTTTCTGGTGTTTTAGGAAATTTATCAGAGTACCAAGCTAAATGTATGTCTCTGGCAGAAGCTTTGAATTCTCCCTTGTACAACTCTGATGCTAATATATTCATTGACCCAGCTACTGGTCAAGACATCAGTCTGAAAGATGCCATTGATTTAGGTCTGATTGATGGAAATGAAAACATCGTGGCTGATCTGGAAGCTGGAGAAGTGATTAACATCCTGGAGGCAATCAAGCGGGATATAATCAATCCTGTATCATGTTTGATATCCATTGATGGAGAAAAATTTGTTTCTCTTGGATTGGCTCTTGAAAATGGAATCATAATGGATGAAGCTGTGGAGGCAGCAATATCTGCATCTCCTGTAATTTCACCAGAACTTTTGACTTACTCTTTACCTGAGGCTATAAAAGCAGGAATATATAATGTTGAAACTAACTCTGTGGCAGAACCAGGAACTGGAAACATGCTATCTCTGGTTGAAGCTATGGATCGTGGACTGATCACTTCAGACTCTGTTCTCTTTAATGATCCTTCATCTGGTAAGAGTATTCCATTTGATAATCTGCTTGACTTGGCTCTTGTCAATCTAAAATCAGGAATAATAAAAGATTTGAAGGGCAAAGACATTTCTCTTCATGAAGCTGTAGAAAGAGGCATACTTTTAGTAGGAACAAATGTGGTGCGTCCTTTAAAGTTGATCCAATTATTTAGTCTTGATCTTTATGATCCACTAACTGGAAACTTTGTTGACCCTGACACAGAGGAATATCTCACCCTGGCAGAGGCAATTGAGGAGAATCTCCTTGATCCTCATTCTATTGTGATTAACGATCCTAGGACTGAGACAGTCTTAAATATTTCTCAGTCAATGAGGAATGGTCTTGTCTCTGGGAAGACAAGCTATGTCACAGACACAAGTTCTATGGAGAAGATTTCTTTGGTTGAAGCACTGGAAAGAGGAATTGTAATTCCAAGGCCAATGTCTGTTGTTACAGCCGTTGACATTGGCCTTTTCAATGAGGCAACTGGAAAGTTCTATGATCCAACGTGTGGTCTTTCATTTGCATTGGAAGAAGCAATTGAAAATGGTCTCATTGATTCTCAGTCTTTGATTGTGGATCCAGCAACTGGTAAAGCTATGGCTGTTGCTGTGGCTACTGCATGCGGAATTCTGGATGCAAGGAATGGTAACGTAATAAACATTCACACTGGAGAAGTGATCTCTCTGAAAGATTTTGTGGCTTCCAGTGGCTGCATTGTGCCTGGAGCCAATCTTAAGCTCAGTCAGGAAAAGACTAGTGGTGGAAATTTGACTGCAATTGAGGAAGAAGAGATGATGGAAGATGTTTTGATAGCAAGTGACAAAATAAAGAAGCAAGCTTATGGTGAAGAAACTGCAGGGCAACCGAATGGGCAAATCACAGTTATTGATTTGGGCATAAGTGAGATTGATGTAAGTATCCAACTGTCTGGAGAGAAAGATCAGACTCAACGGTCAGAGTTAGTTCCAGGTGATGACACTGTATCAGGATTATCCGAAAACGCTCGCCTAGGGTTAAAACAGAAATTGTCATCAGAAGAGGATATTTTTAAGTATTCGCAGTTGTCTCCAAATCAGGATCAAGTGAGCTCGGAGACTGATATCAAAAAGGATTTAGGAGGAGATGGAAATGGCCTTTTTAGTGTGGTTTCAGTTGGTTTAAAGCCTGATCTCCAGCCATCACTGACTGCTGCTAAACAGATTATTCCAATAGTTATGCAAAATGAAAGCAAAGACAAGATGGTAAGGCATGGTTTAGTTGAACAAAGACAATCTGATGTCACAGTTGAAGCACATTACAAGCCGAACTACTCAAATGAAGATGAATCATGCAATATCACAATGATGCCATCAAAACAGGATACAATTCAGTTAGAACAGAATGCTCTATCACATCAAATTGATGTTCTAGGATCAGGATTAGCATTTGGTAGTACAAATGAATCCATGACTGAAATTTTGTCACCTTCCTACAAAGAGGAACACTCGAGACAGCTGAAAATTGGTGAAGATGATTTATCTGATTATGAAATAAGAACTTCTAATATTTTAGAATCAGTTGGTAAAGACAATTCTGTGGATGTTAGTATTCGGTATGATTACACACATATAAATGAGAAGTTGTTGAAAACTGAAGTGCATGTTAAAAAAGAAGAATGTGAGTATGCAGATCAGCATGATGATAGTGGGAGGACTCAATTTTTGACTGAAGATGTGGATTTGGGGGCTGAATTTAAGCCTGAAGATATGAAAGTGGCCATTTCAGAATATTTTTCTGAAAACAGTGGCAAGCAAGTGTCAGCTGGTGATCCAAAACTTCTGACATCTGAAACAACAGAAAGAACTTCAAAAGTGAGTTATGATGTTTCATTTGATGCTCCATCAATCAAAATTGGAAAAGAATCATCTGAAGTGAAAAGCGAGGAAAACAGCTGGGTAATTTTATATTTCCATCAAATATCATCATAATGTTCTATTCAGGTCTATACAATACTGACCATTAGTTCCAGTGAGCTTTAACACTAATTTAGATGTAATACATTGATAATTCTTGGAACAATTCATAGATGAACATTGTAGCAGAGTAAAGCTCAATATCCAATTAAATTATAAAGAAGTTTTGTGTTAATTTTTTTGTTTGCATTGGCAATTCTTTGTTTTCATGCTTTGTAGACTCTTCAAGTGTTATGTTATTTTTCATTCTTTCTTAAATGTCAGCAAAATTTCATTAATCAATATTGACAAGTAGCCATGCTTTATTGTAGGTGTTGTCTAAACATGGTTTTGAACGTCTCCTTGGCAAATTAGTAGAACATCAAGGCTGGCTTGTCTGCAATGAACATGCTTTAGCAAAAACGGCAATTAATTCTCTTCAAGAGCAACAGACACAGCTACAGGTTCCTTGATAAAATTTTTAATGAATTGTCGCTAAGTAAAATAAAATGTAGCTATTTGTGCCTTTGCATCATACTATTTAGCCAACATATCCAAACATGTTGATCTGTAGATAAAATATTGCAGCATATCGAATGTAGATGTAATGAATGTCTCTAGATTTTGCTTCTTTGCTTTTATTTAAACCCTTCAAATGACCTGAAATGTGGTATTATTATGGCATAGATAGTGAAGTTAGGAGCATATTTCAGTAGATGTTGATACTATTACATACGCTATATTCCTGTAGTCCTGTAAGCTCATCTTATCTTGATGTTATCAGGAAAAATGCTGTGGTGCAGTCTTTGGTATTTTAACTGTGGTTTTGCTGGAAAGCTGCAAGATACCTTATTCAATTTTTAATGCATAATCATTAATTGACATTATTTAAAACCAAGTAATAATATTTTGGCAGAATAGCAAAGAGAATCTTATAGTGATTTCAGCTAACTTTTTAATTTATGTGTTATATCTATAACTTTAAACCTGGAGCCAGATTCTTGAGGCATTTTACAATAATCTGGCAACAATCTTTGTCATGTGACAATCTGAAGACATTCTTGCTAATTCTCAAAACTTCTTATGACAATCATAAAAAAGTTATATACTGAAATTTCTAAAAGCTTATGATTTACTTAGAGGTGTCTTAAGATACATTTTAATAGTCGAACTTATTGGAAAATGACTATTTGATCAATTTATGCTTACACAAAGATATAGTTTGAAACAGTTTGGCGACATTTAATCAAGCGACAGTTAATCGCGGACATTTAATCACCTAGACACTAGACACATGACAGTTAATCACGCGACAGTTAATCACTTGACAGTTATTCACATGGACTTTGTTTACGGGATCGATCAGTCAAATTTGCAGCTAGCCGAACAATGATCCCTCGATTACTGACAGGCTCTGTATTCAACCAAGTTATTTCATTGGACTTTTTGACAATAACCCTTACCCTAAACCTAATCTTTACCCTAAGCCTAATCTTTACCCTTTCATTCATTTCATTCATTCTTGGACAATTTCTATAGCACTGTAACAAGGTTGAGGCCCACAACAAAAGCGCTTTAACATCTCAACTATAGCCCAACCCAAACAGATGCGTTTTTAAGCTCTTGATGAAGTGCTCAGGAGTATTAGCCGTGGTGACATCGTCGGGAAGAGAGTTCCACAAGATGGGATTACCGTGTAAAGGATCTCTCTCCAAACTTAGTAGTCTTGGAGGGAGGAGGAACCTGAAGTTTGACCCTACGACTCAAACGGAGCGACAATCTCCTGTCACTGCACTGCGGTGTCTTTACAAGAGAGGCGAGATACTCCGGACAGTACGGGTCATGCAGCACTCTGTACGTCAGCCAGCATCTCTTGAACACAATTCTCTCTGGGACTCGCAACCAATGAAGACGATCCCTGAGAAGTGGAGTTACGTGCTCGCACCAACGACATCCGAACACGATCCTCGCCGACAGATTAAGAACAGACTGCAGGCGATCCAGTTTATTGACCGGGAGGCCCCACAACACACTATTGCAGTAATCAATCCTCGTTAGCACCAAGGCCTGGACCAAGTGTACCACACCGGATACAGGTAGATAGCGCCGGACTGAACGTGTTCTTCTCAGTTGAAAGTGGCATCGCCTGATCACATCATTTAAGTACGGCTCAAATGACAGAGTACCATCAAAGAGGACCCCCAACAGCCTCAAACAATCTGAGGGGACAATGGTTACATCACCCATCACGAACGGTTTACGATTCACTAGCGTCCTTCTCCGAGGGTTGGTGACCCAAAGAAACTCAGTTTTTCCAACATTAAGGGCCAATCGATTTTTCTCCGCCCACTTCAAGACGGCAGCCAGACATCTCAGGAACCGTTCCCGCAGCACCTCCACATCACCTGGGAGGCAGGATGAGTAAATCTGGGTGTCGTCAGCATAGCTGTGGGGCGACAGTCCAAAGGTCAAAATAATGGATCTTAGGTCAGCGTCTTTTTTTAGACAATCAGTACTTAGAACCAGTTTACTAAGAGGTTAGGGTTAGATAACTTAAACATTTATTACGTCCTAACTTCGATTGGAATAATTCAACCGATTTTCAAAATTGTCACCATACTTTCGTCATCGACATGCCAACGATGTCAAAGCGCCCTTTACTTCGGCCTCGGCTTTGTTGTGGCGCCATAAAAGTATTCTTGGAAATAATATCGTTCGTCTGGCCAATGGCCATTTGTACACAGTTCATGGCTTCTTGTATTCAACAGGGACCCGTCCATATAGTACGTATGCAAAAATGGCATTTTTTACTCCCCTCTCGCTGTTGCACACCATACATTTGTGGGTCACCCTCCCCTATGTGTATGTACACTGTACACAATAGCAACCCCAGGGAGAATTAATTTTTAGTCATAGTCACAAAGCATTTGTTGTAGGTTGACTATTAAATAATAGTTTTGTAAGTGTGCTGGCCAATTATTTAATAACCGTGGGAACAATAGTCAGAATTCTTTGTTTGGCTGTGAGAAAGTAATTCAGTTAAAATCTATTGTTTGTGTGAATTTACAAGTCTTCTACCTCCGCGGTTTTTAATTGTTACGTAGGCTATTTATAAATTTGTGCATACGTACACATTCAGTCGAGACCCCTCCCGTACGCAAAATCTCTTAATTCCCAAACCCCTCCCCTTAGTGCGTACGTACTAAATGGATGGACCCTAGATGGCAGCAGTTACTTTATTATTGTGGCGTAGTATCTATGGGATAATAATTAGTTTGTGTGCAGCAACCTCTAATATCGGCTCCTCTTATATCGCCATGGTCCATAAAAATAGGCATATTATTGTTCAAATTAGAGCAAAGTAAGCTATTTTCTTTTAATAAAGAGAGCAAATATGGCACTCCGTACGTCCGTTGGCAAAAGTTTATTTTCCGTGCAACCATGTGTTTCGGTACAAATAATTCCCGTATCGTGAGAATTTTACTAAATTACCCTGGTTAGCGGTTTATTGTCAGAAATAGATAGGAAAAATACAATTGTAGAGTCTTTTAGTTAATTTGGGTGAAAACTTAGGAAGAAAACATGGTATATGGCTCTGCCCTTCGGATATATTGACCGTTGCCTGGCTGATCATTCACCTTTCGCATACCTATTTTAAGAAAGGCTAAGCCTATAAGAATATGCAGCTACTGTTGTACTATTTCCAAAGCGCTATGTAAATCCACGAGATTTTACTTAGTTACCGCACATCATAGCGTCGACACCTTCAAATACCTGAAGACTAGCATATGCGGGTTATATTCGTGTGCGGCTTATGCTGGGACGTTGGAACATAATTCGCAATTTTCCACGGGTTATACATGTATGTGGGTTATATATGCGTGCGGGTAATAATCGTGCAAATACGGTAATTGTCCATACACCGCTCGAAACATGGATGAGCTGAGTGCTGATAAGGTTTTTGGAATTTGGAGATTTCTATGCCAGACAGTTACTGACCGATTGTGAATGCTTAGTTAGTAGTAACTACCCTCAGAGCATCAATGGCAAGGGACAGCCTCTGCCTGTCCAATGTACTGTAAATGTATGTTTGTTTGTATGTATGTATGTATGTATGTATGCATATATGTACATTGAACATTGCAGGCATAAAACATAAATGACTACACAAAAAGTGCATCAGACATTGCCAATCAGTTCTATTGACAGCTCATGGTTGCTTTTTTAGTGCACATTACCATATTTGATTAATCTAAACACAATACAGTTGTTTATAGCTCTGAAACCCATGTATTTGTCTAATGGGGACAGGCCAAAGTGCTCAAAACAAAACTATCAGTCTTATGGGAGTTTGTAAGTGATAGCCAAACCAAAATATTGGCTTTATAGGTGACTAGGTTAAGGTTTTAATTCGAACTGAAGTTAGTTAAATTGTCACAGTTGTGGAGTTTTGTACAAAGTTTATAAGAATATGTGGACTTTTCTTTGTTAAAAATAAATCTAGAATCAGGCTAACTGATTAAAACCACTCTTCTGAGTGACTCTTCTGCCATACAAGTTCTGATTAAGAACTTGTATGGCAGTCACCTTGGGTCAATGACCAAGAAGCATCACAAATTCTCTGTGATAGGTTAACCATTTAGAGTGCCATAAGGGAAATTTTTTATTAGCTCACTATACTGGTATTCAAGGACATGTCAACAAGTTGTGCATGATGATTGTGCATTGAATGTGATGGGCAATACTGTACACGTCACTTTTTGGTAAAATCGGCTTTTGGCGTCCTAAATTATTTCTTACATTTGTCTTGCCATTCTGATAACTTTTGATAGTTTTCAGAGATTTAGATGAATCAATCAATGGACTTCTATGGAACCACTATCATAATGCCTAAGGCATCAGCTTATGGCTCTAATCGACAAATCATAAAGCTACAAGCTATCAAGTACATGCTACAGTAAAGACTCACACAAGTTTAAATATTTCGATCTACTGGATTACTTAGCAAAGGGTTACCCAGGTAGATATAGGGTTGCCAGGTGTCCGGTATTTGACCGGACTGTCCAGTATTTAGGCAATTTGTCCAGTGAAAAAATGGAGGCAATACCAGACATGCATGTGTCCGGTATTTTCTTGCAAACTACAAAACTACAGCAAATAAGTCACTCTCAGTCTAGTACAATCTGATTTCTGGATTTCACTTTGCCCGGCTGACCATTAAACTTCGGATATAGCTATTTCAGCTGTAGTCTGTACTCTGTAGAACTTGGACGCGTTCAAACAATAAATTCTGAATCCTCATTTCCTATAATTCCTGCATTATCTCCTCAAGTCTTCAGGTCTAAACTTAAATCCTTCCTTTTTCTTAAATCATTTCCTCCATAACTGAAACAACCTAGCCTAACTGCCCTTTGGATGTCGTCTATTGCCTGGCTGATCTTTCACCTTTCCCATAGCTATTTTAAGAAAGGCTGAGCACCTATAAATAAGCAGCTGCTGTTGTGCTGGTTTCCAAAGCACTATATAAATATATGAGATTTTACTTTACTTACGTAGAATATATAATATAGAAATTCAAGATATTTTCTTACTTACTTTGCACTGGTTTGAGGAAGCAGTGAGCCAGTGACACAGACTAGAACTATTCAAATTTTGAATCGTTGGATTAGGGTTAGGGTTATTTTTTGCCACCTACACTGGTGTCCGATATTTTGGAGACAGGTACTTGGCAACCCTAGTTAGATATAATAATCAAATAGCTAAAATGACTGAAGGCAAAGACCAACCTAACTTCTCAAACCACGAAACTGAAGTACCGTATTAATTACAGGCATTAAAAGTCAAAGCAAAATTATATTCGTCAAGTCTTACGGTTTTGTGATGAAGTCTTGTCATTTCAAGTCATTACTTATAGCCTGAATATTCAATGTTACTATGTGAAAACATTTTCTGTTAGGCAGGTGTAACTACTTCTATAATGTGGCTCATGCTGCTCTGAGATAGTTAACATCGTCTCTCTTTCTATCATTCACAGGAAACTTCCAAGCAGATCTATAATATTGCAATTCTGCAACAGTCTTAAGATTATCCTATGACATCTTATAATCTTCAGATTATCTAAGATATTTTTTGAGACTCTGTCCCCTGATTTATGATATTATGGTTAAATTAATGTCATGATTAATGCATGCAGAGCACTCATTGCCTTTGGTGTAATCACTGCTGTGATAATGTTATTGACAGCAATTGCTTCAGGAAGTGAATGAAGGTCATTCTCTGATTGAAAGTACTTTGTCGGAAGCAAGAGCTTTCTTGAAGTTAAACGAAAAGCAGAGTGAGGGTTTGAACAGTGACCAGAAACAAGAACTTCAGACGTTGATCTCTGATGTTGCATCAATGTTGAACAAAGTGAGCATCAGTTTTATCAGCTATAAGTCAGCTTTATATTAAATTCCTATATTGATAGAATTTATGTAAAGCAGGAGTGTCCAACATTTTTCCCAGAGGGCCACATGAGCAATTTTACAAAATTTGGAGAGCCAGATTAGTGACCAATAACAAAGTCGTTCAAAATGAATAATAATATCAGCAATTCATTGTACAAAATTCCTAAAATCTGAAAATTGTGAATAGTTATATATTATATTGTAAAAGTAAATATTTATGACACAAAATCTTTTATACCTGAATCTCAAATTTAGTGGGAAATCTGGATCTGCTTTGTTTGCACAAGTAGTCAATATCTGCCCCGATATTGCTCCGATGTTGGAAGTCGCAATTCTTAGCACTGCTTCCAAATGTTCATCTGTTAGGGAAGACGTTGAGCTTGGTATTGCATTTTTCATTCTTGAAAACAGCTGCTCACAGCAGTAGGTGCTTCCAAATAAAGCAGTGACCTTGGTAGCATCTTGTGACAGATTTAGGTAAATGTCTGCTGAACCATAATGTCTGTAATAGGTAATAAGGTCATGTACAGAGAAAACATTTTCCAGGTCACAGTCATTTCAAATTTCAATAAGTTCCATTTGATATTTAACATCAGCAGTTGTTGGAGCACTGTGAATGGATTGTTCAAATGACTCACAAAATCATAATGTTTTTTAAAATCCTCAAGTCTCTAGCTGATGCAGGAATGGGGCGCGTGAGTTCCACGACATTGTAACAGAAGGTCCGAAGTCTCCTCATGGTCACACTGTCGGAATGCTCATGCCACGTCTCCATCAGAGCAAGAAAGCTAAGTGTATGTTCGTTGAACAGATCGGTATATTCTCGAATTTGTTACCCAACGAGCGGATGTTCAGAAGTCCGCCCCTCAGTCTCTGGGCCATGGGACAGATATGCCTCTGGAGCCGAGGGATGACGAGTGCCGAATGATCCGTAGGTGGAGGGCCCACGTGACGTTGTCGACGACCTGAAACTACCATAGGGATGTTTCTTTGTCGCATCTGACCGCCTCAGGATCCGCAAGCCTTCGACCACCACGGTGGCGGTCCGAGGATCATCCGATCAATCCTGCGGCAGATACGAGACGAAAGCTCCATAGTTCGGTCATGTCTGATGGCAAAAAGTGCATGCGCAGGATATGTCCGAACGTGCTCACCACGGGGGTTTGAGACCGTCATATCGGCCATGTGCTGTACTGTACCAAACAGCAGATTGCGAGAAAACACAGAAGAGGACACTCCGCTGAATTTCACGCCGTGTCAGAATATGTCCTCTATAATCCTCGCGATGTGAACTCTGTAATCCACGCGACCGTAAACGAAAGTAATGAGTAATGAAAGCGAGTAATGAAAGCAATGCTGCAGTTAATCATTTAAGGGGAGAGATGAGCAAGCACTTTTGTTTTGTTTTTAAGCAAACTGAAGATGGCAAAGTAGACAATACAAGAGATCAGCAAAAAGCTATATGTAATTGTTGTAATCGAAATTAATCGATTAATCATTTCAAAAAATTTCCGATTAATCGAACTAGAAAATTTTAATTGTTACTAGCCCTAAAGAATATCCTATGCAACTTTGGCTAAGGCAGCTTTGATTGAATGCTTGTCAGTAAACCTTGTAAGTAGATTTTGTAGATTTTTAAATGACTGTGCTTTTGTTCTAGTTGGAAAAAGAATGCAGACATCGGCTCAACATGCTATCGTCAATGAAGGAAGATTTTAAAAGATTTCAAGATTATTTTAATCATTTTGACACTTGGCTTTCTAACTCAGAAGACAAGCTACGTCTGGTACAGAGATCTATAGGTGACCTAAGTAGACTTCAGGAACAAACTAAAGAACAACTTGTAAGTGCACTGGAAATAATGACTAGTATTTGACCTTTTCACATTTTAATAAGAAATAATTGCAAATTGCATGCAGAATGAAGCAGAGAACAAAAGCCTTGAGAAGTCCAGTTGACTTTCTGGCTTATGTCCTTTTTGCTTTTCAATCATATTTTCAACTTTCATAAAGGTTTTCTGACTTTTCTAGTTATTTAGGCAGCCTTTTTTCAGTATTTGGCTGCAGTTACCAGTATGCTTGATTGCTCCTTGATGTTTGGATTTTTCATATATTGTTATACATGATAGGGCTGTGAGTTGAAGCGATTATGCGATCACTTATGCGATTGCATATTTAACAAATTTTGCAATGCACCACTTTGTCAGCCATTTTTTCCCAGTATGCGATTTTTGCACAAATACAGTATGCTGCAATTTTATCTGCATTTTTCGTTAGATTATCACATATAATATATTTAGCTATGCCGATGTTATTTCAACAATTTTTACTGCGCCACATTTGCTTTAGTTTTCTTTAGCAGTGAATTTGTTCCTGTATTTTTCCTGCTCTTTTCCCGCTCTTTTTCATACATCTATTATGATAATTCAATACAATTGAAAAATGGCAGTCACCCGATGAAAGCGTATCTCAATTTTTAGCTATCGATGGTCATGACGTTGAATTATTATCAATTACTGATAATACTGAAGATGATAAATTAGAGCCTGAAAGTGCCTGTTGCTGACTCGGCATGAGCGTTGAATTAGCCTTAGATACTACTAAGTAGTACCGGTACCATGCAAGTCGGATAAAAGAAATTGAACAGTCTAGTCAGGGTTGCTTTACTGCAGTGGTTCTTAACCTTTTTTGATCAGCGTATCTCTGGACATTTGTCAAAGATCCGTGTGCCCCCCTAATTTTCAAAGTAAATTTCAGGAAGCAGGCTTCAATTTTAAAGCATAGACATGACAATATCTTGATCATAAAATGTAATGATGTCTTCAAGCCTAGTCAGACTGCATTGGACTTAATGATTAATTACTAATTATGATCAAAATATTGCACTTATAACATCAACGCTCTCAGTAGGATCCATGCTGGGTGATTGTTGAATTTGCTGTGCTGACCAAGAAAGAGTCCACTACCATAAGGTGATAGGTTAAAGCGAGGGGTGATGGGTTAGAACAGTCCAAAATTCAAAATCAAAGAATCAAAATCAAAGAAAATCAAATCCACCCACAATTTTGTAGATCTTTTTTGCATATAATGTGAAATTTCTTACTATCAGACATCAAAATATAAGAATTCTGCTGCCTTTCACATACCTCCTGGAAAATCCATTTGGTGTCACAGGATGAGAACCACTTCTTTACTGTAAGGCAGTCTTCACTTAATTCTAATACAACGCACTTGTCAAGAAACATATCTGCCTCAAACTGTTCACAGGTGGCAAATTTTCACATTTTCCCACATCTATTAGGACCTCTTAGTCTCGCACTTTTCCTGAGAAATTGCTGCATAAATGTGGGCTGAAGTAGGTGCATAAAAGGGTAATTTCCGCATTTCCCCACAGGCCCACATATTTGAGGTCTCTGAGTCTTGCATATTTGCCGAAAATTCACCGCATCAAACTCACAGCCCTAACCTGAGCATCAGATAGACCACATATTCGCTTTTGAGTGGTTTTTATTCATTAACTGCTCATTGGCATAAACAACAGTGTCTCTTCTTTGGATTTTTTGGGTATTTACCGTATTTTCACGTATATACCGCACACACGTGTATACCACGCAAACGCGTATACTGCACACTTTTGGGTAGTTTCTGTTTTTAAAAATATGTATAGTGCGCACACCACACAAATATATAGCACACATGGCACACGTCATGTCCATGGGTGTTTATTTATGTGTGTCTTATTACCGTAAAAGTCGTTGCTGTGGTATCAAAGGTACTAAAAATTGCAAAAAAATTTTTAAATGTAAATTTCATATATAAGTTGCTGCGAAGAAAATATGTGGCCTCAACTGGAATTTACCAGTAACATCTTAGTAATATGTTTCTAAGTACTAATTGCGCTAGAAATGTTTGTTGAATGCATATAATGCACAACAATTTGTGTAATAAAAGAAATACAAAAGTCTGGCATTTGGTGTTGTTCATTTTATATTGCATATAGCACCCTTTCATTTGCAAATTCATTATTTAGTGCTCTTTCGTTAGCGAATTCTAGCAATTTAGCGCTTTCCTTAGTGAATACTAGTATTGTTAGTGATTTCTAGTTATTTAGTGCTTTCTTTGATAAATTCTAGTTATTTAGTGCCTTTGTTAGCGAATTCTAGTTATTTTTGCGCTTTCATTAGCAATTTCTAGTTATTTAGCGCTTTTGCTAGTGAATACTAATTTCTTTAGGGAATTCTAGTTATTTAGTGCTTTCTTTAGCGAATTCAAGCTATTTAGTGATGTCCTCAGCAAATACTTGTATCGTTAGCGAATTCTAGTTATTTAACGCTGTCATTAGCAAAGCCTAATTGTCTAGCACTTTCATTATTAAGTGCTCAACCGTTAGTGAATTCTAGATATTTAGCGCTTCTGTTAGCAAATCCTAGTTATTTAGCGCTTTCGTTAGCAAATTCCAGTTAATAGTTAGTGCTAGTGAATTGTAGATATTTGAGGCTTTCATTAGCAACTTCTAGTTATTTAGCGCATAAGTTAGTTAACGCTTGACAGATCAAATGGCAGTAAATAATGCATTATTTACAAATGGCTGACCTGTGATCTTGGTGAAAATTTAATAGTTTGAAAGACAGTGTCGTAGCATTCTCGAGCATGTATCTAGTCTAGAGTTCTACCGGCCACACCGACCGGTCCACGATAGCAGTCCAGACACTTGACGGCGAACGATAAAAACGTCAAAATCTACCCAGAGAAAGTGCAGAGGACCACCAAAAACTACAAGATGTCCGCACATTTAGCGCTAAGACCAAGTGCAAGAAGCAGTTAAACTGCCGAGAATGACGAGTTCTCAAGGCATGCGAATGCACATGAAGGCAATCAGAAAGCACCATGACTGAATATTAGCTTAATAAAGAAACAAAATGAACAACAAATCTTATTCTTTTATTTCAACAATTTATTTCAAAAAATCATTATTAAAAGTCATTGAATGAATCATTTTAATGGCAGTTATACAATTCTTATTTGAATATCAATTTTTCCTAGTAGATTGAATTTCACCTGTAGCTCTTTGTGTATTCATAGTCTTTGAGTGGCTTAGCTTTACGCTATATTTCAGTATATCTTACCTTTATGGTTTTATTCATTCCGTTCTACTTACTGTGACGCTCTTTATGCAAATATTGTTATGGAACTGTCCATATAAAATAATTTTTATATACCATGCACTCAAATATACCGTGCAGCCCCCTTCGTGGTTTGCAAAATTGCGTATACCTCGTGCGGTATATGCGTGAAAATATGGTAATTGTTTGGGTTAAAGGTAAATTGGAATAATTTATATTAGTGGCTATTGACTTTGACAGATGTTTCATGAACTGATTCAGCAGCAAGAAAAGGACCTTAATGCACTGTCATTGCTGGGTCAGAATGTTATTACTGACCACCAAGTCAGTGAATTTTCATTTTATTACTTTTTAATTATAGTGTGCCTTGTGTTTTTGCTTTAAGTTTGAATTTTTTAATCTTGTAGTTGTTTAGAATATTATTTATAGTAGAACCTGATGATTATTATGATATTTTTTTAAAACTTCTGTTTATAGATCATATTGACCTATTTGCAAACATAGACTTACGTATTCCTAGGTTGGAAATAGCTCTTCTGGTTTAAAATTGAAACCAATGGGTTTTCAATTTATGATGCAGTATGAATATAAATTGCTTTTACTTTGTTGGTTATGCTTATAGATAGTCCAGAACATACATATGTGCTATATCAAAACATGCTTATTGCTTATCAGAACAAGATAGCCTATTCTTATGGGAAAACTTCATAACATTATATCAAAATAATGAACCATAAGGCAGTGGTTCTCAACCCTCTTTGCCTCGCGGACCACTTTTGAAGTTCAAAAATTTCTCGTGGACCACCTGATAATTTGAGCTGTCATCTGCTCCTAAAAAGCGGTGATGACCTTTTGTTCATTTTTGCTTGTCATACTTTTTCACATTGAAAATGCACCAAATACACACAAAATGTGCCGATAACCTTTTTGTGCTGGTTACCTTGTTTTGCTCGTCGCACTTTTCAGATTTTCCACATGGAAAATATATATCTCTAATTTTTATTTACGTTTTGTCAGACTTCGCCGTGGACCACTAATCCCCCTCTTGCGGACCACTTGTGGTCCACGGACCATGGATTGAGAACCACAGCCATAGGGCATATCTAATTCATCTTGATTTGACATTTTTATCACCCAACAGAGTAATTTCAAAACGTTTTCTATTTCTAATTTTTTTTTGGAAAATATGATGGATTTATATCAGTTTTACCAATTTAGAATCCTTGTAATGCTTGTTTTTATCAGTTACCTAGGATTTTAAAACTCATCAAAACGGTTATTTATCTCTTATGAATGTGACTTCTGTTAGAACAGCGATGCGCAACCTGCGGCCGCATGCGCCGTAGGTTGCTTATAATTATTATTATTATTATTATTATTAGCCAGATGATTTCTATAGCGCAGTAAGCATGGCAAAAGTGGCCAAAGACAAGAGCGCTTTACAAAACTACGTATACCCGATGGTGAATAAGTAAGTCTTAAGATTATGTAGAAAATTCCAAAAGAGTCAGAGTTTGTGACATAGTTCGGTAGTGAATTCCACAGTTCTGGATTGCCCCGAGTAACCGACCTGTCCCCAAACTTAGCCGTTTTAGAATGTCTTGTTGCTGACAAAACTTTTTATGAACTTTTGTGACAAGTGTTAGAAATACATATGTTGTAATTATTTTGAGGCCTTTTACACAAAATCCTCTCAAAAATAAAATATGGCACTTATGCATCTATATATAATTTTGTAATGTTTATTACATATTTGTTCATTTTTCATATAGCTTACTTATACTGCCCTGTTGCTGACAACATTTTTGTTGAACTTCAAAGTCAAATTTAATTTTTTTAATTTGTTAATTTTAACATCTTTTCATGAAATATGAAGAATATCATTGCAACTGTTACCTTTTTCTTTTCATATTCTTGTAGATAATTAAAAACCCTTTCATTTGATATATAAGTTGTCAATAATATTATGGTAGTTGATTTAAAACATTTTTGGAAACTGTTGAGGGGTAAATTCTGTGAAAACAACTTGTCTGCCAAAGAGTTAGACTTGCCAGTGTTCAAGTAAAATGTTGCAGACTGTGGAGATTTAAGGGTGCACATTATAGTCATGAAAATCGATTTTGCCTTTTGATCTGCACCTCAGAAAGCTGTGCACATTATACTCCTGTGTGTGCTTTATACTCGAGATTTTATGGTAGATGAAAGGATTCTTTAATATTTACTTTGTTAACATGCCGTCATTATGCTATTACTTTTTCAAGATGAATTAGAAATAGATCAATTAAATCATTGCCGTCATGAAAGATTTGCATTCTGACAAAGAATTGACTATTTTCATCAATAAATCTCATATGATATATTCGGATTAAAATTTAATTATCAAAATCACATCTGGGCGGGAAGTTGGTAGAGTGGTAACAACATTGGATGATGAAGCAGGAGGTCATGGATTCAAGACCCGCAGGAGCCCTAAGGTCAACTCACCCTTCATTTGCCAGATGGCGGTGGCAACTGAGTAGCGGATTAATCCATGAAGTAAACAGGCATATTGCACAAGAAAACTGGCCCCGCCCGTATCGTGTAATCTGCACCAGTCGCCCGGCTGAGGACCTTGGAACGGAGATCAGCACTGCCCTATGAGCCTTGAGGTTAGCCTTGAGAGCTCGGGAAGGACTTTACTTTTACTTTACTACATCTGCGTGCCATAAGACAAATTTCAGGATGTTAGCCATGAGAACCTCTACATCAAGTTGACTTATGGCATTGTAAAAAATAATTAATT
Source organism: Metaphire vulgaris (assembly GCA_018105865.1). Lineage (NCBI taxonomy): Eukaryota > Metazoa > Annelida > Clitellata > Crassiclitellata > Megascolecidae > Metaphire > Metaphire vulgaris. The sequence continues at coordinate 4,429,066 of CM030836.1, read as the reverse complement.
GCAACAAATCCTTTCTATTTTGGTGATCATGGCCTATTACTGCCCACATGTGATTGGAGTTGTGATGTTGAGTATTTATATTCTTTGACCTGTTAAAATTTTTGATAAATCTATTAGCTTGTGTAATCCTTGGTTTATTCTGTTTAGAACTATCAGGAACACTGTGATGAGTTTCAGCTACAGCATGAAGTGTCTAGTGAACGACCAGCATTGTTGACAGGTTGTCCTCTACACCCCCATCTTAGCTGGACAGAAAAAATGAAAGCTGTTAATGAAAGATATGAGAATCTTGATCATAGGTCAGAATATTTGTTAGATAAGTTGCAGAGTGCCTGTTTACTGGAAAGTACCTTTAATTCTACCGAAAACAGCATGAACAAATGGCTGGAAAGTGCAGAAGAACATATAATTGGTGTTCAACAAACATTCAGTGCTACCAAGAATTCAGATCTTGAGGTTTGGCACAGCTATTTGCTATTTGTATTTTGAAATAAAGTTTAGTTTTTATTTTATAATGGGACATTTTTTAAATTATTTGGTTAAATGTAGTTCTAAATTTATTTAGTTCTCATATGATAATGTTTATTATATATTATATAGTTTTCCCACTCAAGTAATTTTTTAGGTCTGTTGCTTTTGTCAATATTTTTATATCACACTTGATGTTTTGGATAGATTTGTTTAATGCCAGTGTCACATAGATGACATGCATAATAGTGGTTGACTGTCATGAAAACACTTGAAGTGTTTGCATGACAGCCACTCCAGGCATCTTTCAAAACTTCAAACTTGAACTAACAATTAAATTACCAGTCCTGAAGCTGCAAAGACCAAATTAGTGATATGGATTATACTGATTATAATACTACCAACTTCTTCGTGACATAACATGAACACATTTAGATCAGAATACCCCATATGTATTTGTCTGTGTCAAAGTCGTCATCATTAACAGTGGGCTCATCACCTGTTGGTGCATAATGCCATCTTCGCAGTTTTCAGCCATTCTTTCCTGTTCATTGCTCTGTGACTCAGATCCTGTAAACTGCTTCCATGCCATTCTTCAATATCATCACACCATTCTTCATGTGGGTCTTTCTTTTCTATTGGCACCCTCCACTATTCCAAACATTAGAGCTTTGTGTAAAAATGATTGTCATTTATATTTTTGAATATTTGTCTTCATAATTTGTTTCAACATTCATCATAATTGTTAATACATGCTCTTGTTATTTGCTTTGGTAAACAGTGGCATAGCATGACTTTCGGGGGCTCAGGGAGCATCCTTGATATGGGGGCACCTATAGGATATGGGGGCCCCTGTAGGCTAACAGATTACACCGTTCTAAAAATAAGGTTTACTCCCTAATTCAATAATTACTCACTTTGCAGCAGTAATATTGGAATAGTAGTAAAATGTAAAACTAAATCATTGTTTAGTAAATTGCAACCACTCTTCGGGGGCCCCCTTCTTCCGGGGCTCGGGGGGCTTTCTGCAAATTGCCCCCACCCACATTACGCCACTGTTGGTATATCCTTGGATTTCATTAGTTTGCTAAAATTCCCATCCGATTTATATATGAAGCCATGACAGAAGTGCATGATGTTAAGTGGCTGCTTAGTGCTGATCAGTGGCGGCTCCACCGGGGGGGCCGTGCCCCCCATATTGAGAGCCTGGCCCCCCAGTGCTCCCCTCCCCCAGTTGGGACCCTATACTTAATGCTACATACATTAAACAACAAATGGTTGGCCCCCCATGATTAGAAGTTGCCACCCCAACGGGCCCCCACTTGCCAAATCCTAGAGCCGCCACTGGTGCTGATTGAAATAATCTGTGTGATTTCATTAACTCTTTTCATGCTGTCATTGACAAAAGTCAATAGAAGGCTCTGGGTGCTGAGGTCAACTAAAGTTCACATCAAGGGAAAGGGTTAGATGGCTCCGCCGGCCCCACTCTCCATGCAGCGCTCTAAATGTGCACTGATGTCCTTCAGTTAACCCAAACTTCTGTTTCTCCAGAAATAATTCAGTGCTGGGAACAAACACAGAAAACCCATTAAGCACCAAAAGAGTTAATTGTAATGCAGATAGTTTTACTATGTTCACTTAGCTGAATGGGTTTATGTAAATTATTTAGCAACAGTTGTTTACAGAGTAATTTTTTCATCTCAGAGTCACCTTGCTAAAGTAAAGGCATTTGAGATTGATGCAGTGTCTTCGGGAAATGTACTGTTTGAAGACGTAAAGAAGTCAGCCACTTCTTTAAAGGAGGTTCTGTCAGATATTGGATCTGATGATAAAACTTTTAACATGATTCAGCTTCGAGTAACTGTATTACAGGATCGTCTCGATTTTGTAATAAAACTTGCCAATGAGCTTTCCAGTAGTCTGCTTGCTGATCATATGCAGTCACTAGGGCCAGAAACTGGATTGGAGGATTTGCTGCGCTGGATCAGTGATGTGGAGTCTTCGCTGTCATCTATGAAGCCAATTAGTTTGAATGACGAAGAACTGCAGCAGCAAATCAGTGACATTCTTCTTTTCCAGTCAGACCTTGACAGCCATTTGTCAAGTATACAAACTGTTGCATCATCTGTCAAAGATTGCACAAAGTCTCAGATGGAAAAGCAACACATGGAAGAAAAATTGATTGATTTGAAAGAGAGGTTTGATAATGCTCGAAAAGTCTGTCATCTGCGGAATCTTGATGTACGATTGATATCAGGTCAGTTGGGGGAGTTTAAATATGCATTGAAAAAATTCAACGACTGGGTTATTCCCATGCAGGCAACTCTGCTTTCACCTAGTCTGAGTCAACTGTCAACCATTGCTTTCCAAGAAAAGGCAAGGCATTTTATTTATGATTTTAGATTATTCGGAATTAGTAATATAAACCTATGGTATAACAATTCGTGTCTAGGATTTAAATTTATGTTATATCATGTTGAGACCCAGATTTATTCTACTACCTGAGGAATGTTTACTTTAGATTGTTATGGTGGGTATTTTTACGTTAGCACTCAATGGCATCATATTTAATTAGCTTAAGCATTCTATAAGTTAAGCATTCTATTACTTAAGTAAAAGGCAATCATTAATGTATTTTCTTTGATCTCCGTTTTGGCACCTTCCAGCTGCCTAGCACGCGTATGCGCATGCCTCTGAGAATCGCCGTTCTTGGCGGTTTGCCAGCATCTGGCGCTTGTTTTTAGCACCTAAAGTGCGGACAGTGACCTTCTCGTCGTTTCAGGTAGTCATCTGCACTTTCTCCAGGCAGTTTTGGACGTGTTTTTGGTCGTTCGCCGTCGAGTGTCTGGACCGCCAGCATTTACCGGCCGCCATTACATCGACGTGGCCGGTAGCACTCTAGATTAGACACATGCTCGAAAATGCTACGACGCTGTCTTTCAGACTAGATCAAACGACTGCCACCTTAATCTTTGCTCTAAATTCCCTCTCGGGTCGGATCGGCCAAGTTCGACGATGGATTATACTCACGGAATGACCGCACCTGAGGAATTCTCTTGCCGTGTGGAGAGTTCCTTACAACATCTCTGCGGAATTTCAACATCTTCTTCCGTGCTAACTTGGCATGTCTGTGAATGTTTCTGTTGTGAAAGACCACTTTCTATAGGATTCACCGCCGTTTTTGTTGGGGTCAAATTCCTTCATTCCACCGAAACGGACTTTCAAGATTGTCATCCTACGTTTGTCATTGACCTGCTAATTTTGTTAAAGCGCCTTTGATTTGGGCCTTCGCTCTGTTACAGCGCTATAGAAGTCGTCTTGGATAAATAAATAAATATAAAAATTTGCTGTGTTGAAGATCTAAATACAACATTGCCTATGTACTCCACTTCAAATGTGTTTTTTCATTATATTTCTTGCTTTTTTGAATTTAGATATCAGACATTTCTGATGAAGCCAAGGAAGAGATGGCTGATCTGGTGTTAATGAGAAAAATTGTGAGGGATTTAATTGACAGTTCTAAGACTTCTGGTATTAATTTGATCACCAGTAGCCTGACAGTTGCAGAGAATAATTGGGAACAGCTAAAGACTGCATTAAATCAGCGTGAGGCTGAGGCTAATGTGCGTGAAAAGCAGTTATGCCATTTTGAAGCTTTGAAAGATTTGGTCATTCGCTGGTTACAAGACATGGATCAGAAAATGAACAAGTTGATGCCTGCCGCCCTGGATCTTGCAGTGCTTGATCAGCAGTTGGAATCTCTTGAGGTTTTCTCAGTTTCTTTTCCAGTGATTTTTGTTTCATAAATTTTACATTTCTTTTCTGTGCATCTTTGCATCTTCCCTCCCTGTCACAACATGAGTTTGAATAAGGATAATAAGAGGTATTAATTAATTATTTATCAAAATATGAATTAAATAGTCAACAGATATTGATGACTGAAGAAATAATTTCAATTATTTTAAATTTAGGAAATATAGAAAAATATCTCTATAGATGTTAAGTAAGTTTACAGAACAGATGTTTATTTCAACTCAGAACATCATAGAACATTTATGCTTAAGCATGATGTTCATGTAGTAGGATATATTGATCATTATAAATCCTTGATTATAATGATTAACTGCAGTTAAATACGGAAAACAGAGTATATACATTTATCGTCAATAAAATGTGATACATATTAAAACAAATGATGTGATACTTCGAAGATTATTTGAATATCAGAGTATAAGACTCATTATAATTATTAATTATGACTGTGAGTTTGATGTGGTGAATTTTTGGGAAATGTGCCGGACTCAGGGGTCCTAAATATGTGGGGGAAACGTGGAAATTTTCCATTTATGTGTGTGGAAGTTGCTGTGTTTTTCAGTGAAAAGGGTTGACAGGTAAAAAAGGTCATCCAGACAGGCGCTGATCTCCTGTAAATCTGTGCCTACATTAGGAAAATAGCAAAAAAGTTCTATATATATATGTGTGTGTGTGTGTGTGTGTGTGTGATGAAAATAGCTAAGAATGCAGATAAAATTGCTGCATATTTGTGCAGAAGTCGCATATGCGAAGTAAACAGCTGAAAATGTGCATTAAAAAATTAGTTAAATATGTGATCACATTAAATGCACAGCACTAATTAATAACACTGATTATTAATACAATATGTTAAGTACTAGCAACTTCAAAGGTAAAAACTGAAAGATCGACTATGTTTTAACTGACCTCTGAAGCAACTGTATTAATGGCTCTATGATATATTTTGGGGCTATATCAATGTGCTCCTCTTTAGTTCTTTAATTGTCCTTTTACTGCAATTTATTGAATAATTTTCTTTTCCAGCCCTTGCTGCAGGAATTTGAGGATTTTGATTCAACAATGAGTGAATTGAATGATGCTGGTTTGATCTGTAATGCTGGTCAAAGAACAGAACCATTGTGGCCATCTAGAGGATATTCCAGTGAGTTAAACTATGATAAATGCTATTGGTTTAGCAGAAATTAGTGTCATTTAGCAATTTTTGTTGTTCACTTGCAGAGAACCAATAATGTTTTGATTGTCAGTTTTGTTTCAGTGGAATAATGTTGCTGGGGATGAATCATATGATGAAAAACCTGGAATTAAAGCAAATATATAAGAACACAGGTGCAAATGAATTCCAGATGATTAAAAGCTGTTTATTCTATTTTGCAATTTGTAATAATAAGCATGCCTGTTTCCCTGTTAATACCAATAGTGATTGACCTTCTGTGATTTATCCTATGTCTCAGAGAGTCAGAGGTTGACACCAAAAGGATCATTATCCAAAGGTGAATCGGCTCCAAAGGAAGATTACCACATTTTGCAGAGTCCTGTATCAAGTGAATCAAGTGGAATTAGCAGCAAGCAGGGCTCCATGGATAACTTAGTCTCTGTGGACCGTACGTTAATGCTGTTGTATTTGCTTCTTATGTTATTTCCAAAAGTGAATTAATTATTAACCCCTTTACCAGGGATTAAATTTTTAGACCCTGTCACCGTACCGGGGATTTATTTTTTGGAAAAACGTTCTTCAAAAATGAAAACTATAATTTTTAAAATTTGCTATATCTCAGGCTATATAAGAGCTAAGAAGATGAGGTATACACCATTGTTTAGCGTTTTTATTCCTCTTTCTAATCATCCGTGCTAAAGCAAAATATTGGGAGTAGGGTCCACTCTACGGGCTAAAATAGAACCCTCAAAAAAAATTTTTGAAGCTCCATAGCTAAAATGTTTCAGTGGTAACCCCACTTTGGTCAGCAGCAAAGTTGTAGTCGAATGTAAGTGGAACAAAATAAATCGAAAATTTTTTAATCAGTCAGCATTTGGTAAAGATATACCGATTCTAACCCGAAGACTCCTTTGTTGGAACTAGGTCTTAGTGATGAATTTTGAGAAAATTTTGTACTTTGAAAATTTGCTATATCTATCGCATTGTGAGAGCTAAGATGAGGTATGCATCATTGTTTAGCTTTTTTATTGCTCTTTGTAACCATCCATGCAAAACAAAAAAAAAAAAAAATTGGGTTTTATTGGTCCATCCATACAAACAAAAATATAATTCCCGGCCTGAAAAAACTTTTTCAAAAAAGCTTTTTAGCTAAAATTTGTCAGTGGTAACCCCACTTGGATGAGCAGCAAAGTTGTAGGGGATTTCAGTGGAACACAATAAATCAAAAAGTTTGAAGATCAATCAAAATTTGGTAATGATATATCAATTCTAACTCAAAGGCCCCTTTGTTTGATGGACCATATTTGGTAGAACTGAAAAACAAGTTTGAAACAGTAAAAAGACAAACATAGACAAAGCAAAATCAGACTTTGCCATGTCATTATTCATTTTCAATATTTGATGGCCCTGAAAGGGGCCGTTTTGATGACGCAGTCCAGTGGTACAATACAATGATTTTAGTAGCTTTGCGTGGTATGATAGATCTGAAAGCACGGAATATTGCAAAGAGCTATATCACAATCTGGACAGTAGTATCTGGTTTCCTTTCTCACTCTTTCCACCCTGGTCTGTGTGCGAACAACAGACCTTACACCTCCGTGTAGGTGTCTGCTTGCCATCATTAGGTGGAATGAATTTGCAAAAATGGCATCCAGTCAACTGCAGCAGGTTGGATTCTTCAAGGTATTGTCGACTGCATTGTGAAAGGCGATCGTGTTTTTGGTGAGCCTCCAGCAACAGTTCATCTAGTCTAATCCTGTATTTTAGGTGAGTCATCTTCTCAGTAGGATTGCCCTTCCTGTTCAAGATGTATGAATTGAGGACAATCTGACTGAGAAGATGACTGAACTGCTTCTTGTACCAGATCTTGCTGTGCTTATGTTCAGTGGGGTAAGCAGTCAACATCTGGTCTGTAAGGTCCACAGCTTCCATGTTGTTGTTGTAACAGACAACAACAGGCTTCTATACATACCATATTATCTCTGGTATAATACGCAGCCATGTATAATACGCACCCTGAGTTTCGAAATTTATCATAATGCAAAAATCTTTAAACCTATGTATAATATGCACCTGAAATTTTGAAAACCATATAATAATAGCTCCCCACTTCTAGTACCATATGTCACAAATAAATGACCCCACTTCTGGTACCATTTGTAGCAAAAAAACATGTCAATAGCCTTCCACGACGTTAGCAAAGTATATTAAACAAATCTTCTCTGCTCTAATGTCACAAATAAATGACCCACTTCTGGTACCATTTCTAGCAGGTTATGGTCAGGGTTAGGCTAGGGTCAGGTTCCTGTCCGAACAACCATTACACTTCACTGGGGTCCGGATAATGGGAAAGTACCATAGCGTTGGTTCTGCGTTTGACTGAAGAGTGAAAAAAAATTTATTCCTATGCATGATACGCACCCAGACTTTTTTGCATTTTTTTGGGAAAAAGTGTATTATACCCGAGATAATATGATAGACACCATGGCGTGTTTTGACCGTGGTCATAGCAGCATCGTGGAATGTCGACAGCATGCAGACCTCACGTTTGTCCATTCATTTCATGGCCAACAAATCTTTAGAAAAACATGCAACTCTTTCCCCTCCTTGAATTTTTTTCTTCAGTTGATTTGGCATGATTTTCCTGTTGATCCTCACCATACCAACAGCATTGGTTTTGTTGGACCGAAGTTGTCGGTACAGAGCAGGTGAGGAATGCCAATTGTCCATGAAACAGGTATATCCTTTACCAAGCAAATTCTTTGCCAGAGTTAGAACAATTCTGGAGGATATCAAATTGTCTGGGGATTCAGCTAAATCCGGACCATACTAAACCCAATATGGATTAGTGCATTCCAAATGTACCCAGTGTAACATTCACACAGAACATAGGTTTTGATTCCAAACCTGGCCCTCTTCAGGGGAATGTATTGCTTGAAAGCCAGGCTACCTTTCCAAAGCATCAAGTGATTCATCAGTTGCTATATTCTGCTCTGGAATATAGACTGAAGAGAATTGTTGAATCACTGAATCATAGAAGGGTTTTATTTTGGCAAAGGATTTGTCACCTTTACTTGGAAATGTATCTGGCAGTGTTGAATTGTCGACAAAATGCAAGCATTTCATCAGCAATCCGAAACTGCACTCACTCATATTTTATGAACATATGGTGTTTCAAATAAGGGTTTTTTGGTCCAGTACATTTCCAGTTCAGGCTTATAAACTATCCCTTGGTAAAGGATCAAGGACAAAAACACAAGCAGTTCATCCTTGTCAATATCAACCCATTTCCTAAGTCTTGATCTGGGTTTCAGAGGGCCCTGCTGTAGCTGCTGTGCACGCCTGTTTATCTCCAGTACAATCATTTCTAACATGTCATTCATTAGAAAAAGCCTAAAGTACTGTAAGATATCTTTTGTGTCAGATATTACTGCCATCCTCCCAGTGGTACCAGTAAAATCAATGCTGGAAGGCATGTGGTATTGGCTATCACACCACACCATGCAAAGTCTAAACTAGCATCATATAATACTGTACCACCACTGTCTTCGCTTTCCAGATCGCTCTCTTCGCTCTCCGACTCTTCTACTTCACTTTCGCTAGCGTAGAAAGACGAGTTGTCGTCCGATTCTTCCAGCAAAAGCTGAACAGCTGCGGCCGAAAGCCGCTTCCTGGAAGCCATTTTCTTCAGAACACAGTCCAAGATCTGAGCCGTCTTACCCCTCGGTCCAAAGAATATATATTCCCTTTCAACTAGAGCAAAACTATAGGTAAAAAATAGGTGCCATCTAGCAAATGGATAGATACTAAAGCGATTTATAGCATAAGACGAGTCTCTCTTGTTGCGCACGATATAGGAACGACTACGAAACTTACATGACCAGTCTGGCTTGTCGCGCCCGAATTAGGAAAAGATGGCGGTTGACGAGTCACGCTCATCGTGCCTGGTTAAGGAGTTAATACCTAAAAGTATTTTTTTGCATTTGTTGATTATTGCTTGTAATTCTGTTGTTTTAAAAGTCTTTATTTAAACTCTTTAGTGAATTACAAGAATATTTTTATATTTATAAATGGCTTCTATGAGCTGCCCAATTATCACAATTTTATATATCATTTTAAAAGACATTAATATTTCAATATTTTACATATATATAATTTTATAATGATATTTATTTTTTAACATGATAATTTACCTTGTTAATGCATATTAATTTTATCACTACTAACTGCGATTGTTATTTCTTTGGCCTAACAACAGTGCTGCATATGAAACTAGATATGAATATTTAGAATTCTGTTTTATCTGTATCTCATCTGCCTTCATATTTTTTTAGTTAGGCTGTGTGGCCTTGATTTTGAGACTTTTAGCATTGATTTAACTTGTGAAATTCTTTTTTTTTAATTATGTAATTTTTATGTTTAAGAGTTGCTTAATGTTATTAGAACTAAAATCATTTGTGTGAAATGCACTTGTCTAGAAATGTCTGATGTTCAGCAGCAACTGATGAGCATCAACAGGCAATACAATCACTTGGGAGAGATTTTTGCTGCTCATCAAAGAGAACTGCTTTCCATACAATCTAATCTTGTTAATTTTCACAAAGATTTCAAGCAGCATCTTCATTGGTTAGATGCAATTGATACATCAGTTATCCCTTTATCAGAGTTTATAGGTAGCAGTGAAGAAATAAATGCCAAGACTTTGGAACAACAGGCAAGTTTTGACAGCTTAGTTCTGGTATTTCTGTTGCATTTATGATTTTTAGGATGTTGAAATTTTTAGCTCTGAAAATTAGTTTGACAGTTATCTGTCAATTGCTCCCAGAAGTATAAGCAGAGTGCATATTTTTTTAAATGTTTACCTTAAATTAAGCTTCATCTTGGAGAACTTATAGCCAATGCTGTCATTTTCCTTTCAACAAAGTACTCACCATTAGTTTATTTTAATTTAATTAACTTTTGATATTAATTCTTAAATGGCCAACTGTAAAATTTGATAGTTACAAATTTTAGTTATTTCATAATTTCACTGGCTTTATGTGAAAATTTATAATGTTTCAGGAACTGTTTGACAATCTACTTCGAAAAGAGGGAGAATTTATCACATTTAGAACAAAAACTCAGCAGCAGCTGCTTAATAATCGCCAAACGGTTCCTGGTTATACTGCGATTCGAGACCAACTGCAACTCATAGGTTGGACTTGTTTCATTGTTTTTATCCTGATGGCCTAAATAAACTATGAACATTTCTGGCATTTGGTGCTGTTAAATACTAGCTTCTGGGAAAGAAATGAATTGAATTTTACTGATTAAACTATGTGCTGATTTTCATCGGCTTGATGTCTGCATATGATGTGAAAACAGAACTTTTATTTTTTAGAAGACATAATGTTTTGGTAATTAGTAGATATAGAATATATGGTAATTTTGGCAGAAAGCAGAAATGTTAAGTTACATTGAAGTTAGCATGAAAGTTTACGGAACTTTATATTTTGAGGGATAGATATGATCAATTATCAGAGACTTATTAGCTTGACTTACTAACTTGTTTCAATATTTCTATTGCATGCTTTAGACCCTTGAACTTGAGAGTTTAGGATAGTGTGAGGCAATGTTCCATTTTCTTAATCTGTGTGCAAATGAAAGTTCTTGTGTGCAAGATTTTACATGGAAAGTCAACTTTTGTGTACATAGAGGATTTGACTGAAATCAACATTAATTACTTTCTTACTAGAACAGTCTTATCGGACAATGCTCCATTACTTACAATTTTTGCACCAATTTAGAATATCAACTCATGCGGGTTAACAATATCAGTAATTTATTAGTTAAAATCAAGTGTCACAAATCAAGCATTACAAATTTGCAAAGAGGTTATGATTTTCGTGCTTTTAGAATAACTCTTTGATCCTTTTTATGTGCCCATTCAATCTAAGCCAATTACACTTCCTCCAGGAAGATGACTCTTAATGCACATCAGACTGTCTATATGGTATTCCTTCTCTTGTTCTTCAACATATTCATTAAGCTAAATTGTCATTCACAGTCTGTGCTGAATGCCAGACTTGTTCCTTCTATATCCATCAGCTTTGCTAGATCTTGAAACTGTTCACAATCAAGTACAACCATGAACTCTTAAATGAAGTCGCTGTTCGTTTTCATTTCAATTTCAAGTCTCTATTTTGGGACATTTCTGTTGCTGGGTTTCTGTTCTTTTAATTTTTATCAATATTTGGAACCTCGTGCTTTTCACAAATCATTAAGTAAAAACCCTTTTGACCATAATTTAGACCAGAAGTTAGTAATTATTGTATACAGACATTACAAGTTCGTAAGAAAGCATGAATCTTTATCAGTAAGTACGTGTATGAAAGCATTGAAACTTGGATATTTCCAGTTTGGCGCCTTTGCAGCTGCCAGCACATATTTGTACGTGAACGGTTTCATCGCCGTTCTTGGCATTTACCGACATTATGTGCTTGGATTTTACGCCAATCACGAGGACTGCGTTCCGCTCATCGGTTTTCCAATGAGTCTCTTGCTGTCTTCCACTTTTACACGTCGTTCTGAAATGTTTTAAGTTGGTTGTTGCTGCTGCTGAGTGGACCACCAATGTCCGCCTTTAATATGGCCGCCACATTTCAATTCAATGGAACTTTTTTATTCTATTCTATACATGACGATTTATAGAGCGCCATAAACATGATGAAGGCCAAAAACAAAAGTGCTTTACAGTCAAATAGCTAAATTATACAAAGTCTTAAATAAATGCGTCTTAACCCTATCATGCTAAAAGTCCATGCGATAAAAAAACCCTGTCCCCTGGCTTCCCTGGGGAAATGGGTAATTTTGACACACCAAAATAATATCAAATTTTAATGAAGTAAGTAATGAATTTATGTTCAATATTCTCACTTACATATTACAAGTTATCTCCAATATTGAATTTTGGTGCAGTAGTCGGTCCAACAGGTACTTCCTTGCCTGATGCAGAGGTATGTCAGGCATGAAGTACACCGAAAACTGTTTTACTCTTTTTGAACGGATTGTCCTTGACGGTTTGTGGATATAAGCCTGCAAATCTGTTATGCCTTTTCACGGCACTTTGAGCCATGTTTGATTGCCAGTAGCATCATCTGGTCTTTCTGGATGGTGGATGCCAACCTGGTCCAGAATCAATGATCAAACGGGCCGATGCATTCGTTGGTTCTGGAAGTTGCCAATCCAGACTGATAACTCGTCTGCAAAGTCATAGAATGTTCTGTTGGACGTCTTCCTGATTGTCTGTGAGGCTTGAACTTTCCATTTATGATGTCTGCATTATAGAAACTCCACAGTACACACTTTATTATAAAACGTCGAGGCCATCGATAGTGCTTCCTGCCGATACAACTTGGTGAGTTGGTCGTTTCTGTCAGCCACCCATTGACTTTGTGTATTCACTGATAAGTTTTGGACATGAAACTGGAACAACACTGCCATCTTTGTTTTTTGATTGACTACACTCATGGAACTGAGATCAGGAAATGTTGTTATGAAATATAATGGCACACGATGCTGAAACGAGCAGCTCCGTAATACCATCACAGTACAGGTAGTCGTAGATCACCAGTCCTTTCTTCTGCTGTATATGAGTTGCTTTTGGAAGCCTTTGCATTTGTTTGTATTGTGCGCAGGTTGTATGAATGTTCATTGTCAGCAGATGCCTTGACAATGCCTGAGAGTTGTAATAGCGATCCATGAACAGCTGATGATTCTGTCAATCCTTCCATGAAGCCAGTCTTACAACAAGGCTACCAGTTGCACGAGATGTGGTAGGAAGAGACCTGAAGTCTTTCCAGTGTAAATTTCAATGTTATAAACATAACCAGTTGAACTTTCACAGAGGAGAAAAGATTTTATTCCCCATTTCACTGGTTTGCTTTGAATATATTGTTTCAGTGTGATCCAACAATAGTATCATCCCTTCATCGGTGACATCTGCTGTCTTGGAACATAATGTGATTGAAACTTCTCACATAGGTAATCTATCAAAGGACTAACTTTATACAGCTTGTCCGTCTTGTTAGTGATCGGGTTATCTTCATCTCGTAGTGCATGAATTTCCATATGGCCAGAAACCGGTCTCCGGTAAAGATTTGCGGTAACCTGGTGTATCAAGAGAGAGCCAGATTTCGACTGAAGTAAAACTCAACCTCCTTTTGATTACACTATATTCCATACTGATACACACACCAACAAATGCCTTCATTTCCTCCACAGTGACATCATCCCACTTAGTTGCGTAATAGTCATTGGGCTTACTGCGTTTTACTTGAGCAGCACGAAGGTTTGTCATCTCGACCAGCTGATTCCAGACTTCTTGAGTAAGAAAGTTGTGACATAAAGTCCAATGCATCAGTGTCAGCACCAAAATTAGCCGGTACATGACAGCGCATTGTTTCCATTCTGCTGAAATCGGTCAGCCGCTTTTAGTTTTTTCTTTCTTCCATGTAGAACCATCACCAGAGGCAAACGATGTCGACGGAATGCAAGCACCTGCGGTTGAAAGTCAGCCGACTCACCATCACTTTCGCGCTTTCATCGCCGGATGTAACAATATCATCGCCGAGGCCTAACACACTTTCATCGTCACTATCATTTAGTATCCATAATAAACATGAGCCGTAAATCTTTTTTCCCTCTGACACAGCGAATGATTTAGATTTATTCATTTTATTACTAACTTTACGTTTATTCATTTTATTACCACTTTTTCGCTCTCTGTATTATCTAACAAGAACTAGCAACAAGAATACCTAGTCTGCGGTCCTAAACACCGTTCTCAAGTAATTTACCGCTAAACCGATTTATATTATTCTCGGGGTCTGGCCAAAGTGCTGAAACCAAAGAATATCGGTTTCTCGGGCTTTAATTACTAACGCCGAACCGATATTTCGGTTTTGGAAATGCAAAAGAGTTAAGCTTGCATGCAAAAGTCCCAGCCGAGGTGGCCTTGGTCACTTCGTCCGGAAGCGCATTCCACAAGAGGGGGTTCCCATGTGACATGGATCTCTCTCTGAGTTTCACTGTCCTCAACGGAGGAGGGACATGCAGTAGGGACCGACTGCTGGATCGAAGCTGCAGGAGTCGGTGAGTCGGTCTCTCTGATCTCGTCTTCGCACCAGAGTCGTCAAATACTCCGGGCAGGTGTCGTGCAGGGTTCGAAATGTAAGCCAGCACCGTTTGTATATGATCCGCTCGGGCACTTTGAGCCAGTGTAGTTTATCCCTTAATAATGGGGTAACATGATCATGCCACCTGGCCCACAAATCAAACGGGCCGATGCATTCAGGACTGATTGCAGCCGATCCAGCTGATATGCCAGCAGACCTAGGAGTTTACTGTTGGAGTAATCCAGTTGCGTTAAGGTGAAGGAACGGGCTAGATGGACAGTGGCCCCCATCGATATTACACGGATCTCACGGATATGCCTCAGATGGAGGTAGCACATCCGGATCACGTTGCTCAGGTGCCCAGTGAAGGACAGCGATGAGTCATGGACCTCAAGGAGGCATGCTTCTGTCACTGGGACAACGGCCGTGTCGCTGATCAGGAACAGAGTGCGACTGATCAGTGAATCTTTCTCGGGATGCTGAACCAGAGCAGCTCCGTCTTGCCTGGATTGAGAGCAGGGCGGTTAGCAGCAGTCCAGTTCATAATCGCTAGAATGCAGTTTTGGACACGCAGCCGCAGGTCATCCGACCTTCTGGGTTTGCAGGAAGAGAAGATCTACACGTCGTCCGCATAGGCATGTGAGGCCAGGCCAAAAGAATTGACAATCCTTCCAATGTCTGCTACGTAGAGTACGAACAGGAGCGGGCCGATCTTTGGGGCACCCACATCAAACAGGGCACGATCTGGATCTGGAGCCTTTCCGGTCAACAACCTGTGATCTCCCTGCTGGGTAGTCGGAGATCCAGGACAGAGCTTGTCTGATGATCCCGTAGGATAGTTCAAGCCAACGCACCAGTATGGCATGATCGGTGGTGTCGAAGGCCGCAGAGAGATCCAGGAGACCGAGCCGTGCCAAGCCCTCATTGGCTATCGGGACTGTGGCTGACGTTTCTTTCAGACTTCACTGGAACCTCCATCCTTGTCGGATTTGCCGATTTCAGTGACAAACTACACTCTCGCGAAAGACCGCTACTTTGGATTCACCGCCAGATCTTATCGTGCGAAGAACTACTACCAACTCGCGGACCTTTAACATCATCTTCCATTCCTCGCTGATGTGTCAGTGTTTCAGTTTTCTTGTGAAGGACTGCTTCTTAAGGACTGCACCGGATTTCTTCATGGCATCGAGTTCTTTCTTTCATCAGAGTGGATTTTCAGCATCGCTGCCTTCTGACCTTCATTGACATGTCAGCGCTGTCAAAGCGCTTTTAATTTTGGTTTTTAACTATGTTACAGCGCTATATAAATCGTCCTGGATAATAATTGAAACATTTTGAAGGAAATTTGTGTGCTCCGTTTTTCCCTCTGTGTGCTCACCTTGCAGCATCTGTGCGTACGCACTTGCACACAGCTTGGAGGAAACATACCAATGTTTCCAATGTGTGAGATGCTTTTAAAAATCCATAATAAACATGTATTTTGGTTGAACCGTTTTTATGGACAGGAATACAAGTTTGTCTTAGTGTTTACCAAAGAATGTAATTGGTACTTTAATTACTAAAATAGCAAATGTGTCATTTTGTAAATGCAAAAGATGTGAATTATTTACCAGTAGTTAACTATTACTGACACAAAGCACTGCTTATAGCAGACACTAACTCATATGGTTGATGTATTAATTATTAGCTTTATCATTTTGGAAATGAATGTATGGCATCTATTGCAATCTTTCATTTGCACTTTACTGTCTGATATTTACAAGTACTCTTTCTTTAAAATTAATTAACAGCAAATGACAAACCTGTTTCTACCATTGCTTGTGTCATCTGTCTAGATTATTTCTTGTTATCTTCTGTCCTCTGACGTTTATTTGTAAAATTGTTATTTGTTTTCTGATTTATCTGAATGAACTGAAGTATGGGTAAACCATAGAACCTACTTTAGTACTGTTGCTCCATTTGGTACTAGTCTCTTTTGTGATATTAAGTATTGTTTTAAATTTTCACAGCATGGCCTTTGCAAGTTGTTTTTAAATATACAATTTTGCTTCATTTTGTTTCTAAAGATTTGAATTGTTTGGATCTCTTAAACTATTTGAAGAACTTCATAGAATATCTGAATAATTAATAGTTGTATGCCCTCTATTTATGTTTAATCTCTGTTGACACTGAATTACCAACAACTGTTGTCAATGTTTTAATAGATGACTGCCTGAAAAGACTGAAGAGAAAGTATCGGTTGATATCTGAAGATGGTTGTCAGGATGACTTAAATGATTTTTATGTCCAATACAATCGACTGGTATCATCATTTGAGAGAATGGAGAAGATGCTATCACTTTTTGGTCCATACGCTTGTGAAACACCAGTTATAAGTAATCAGCTTAAGCAAATACTGGTAAGTGACTGAACACTGTGAACAGCCTTTCTTTAATGAATTGCTGTAAGATCCTAAATGAACATTTCTCATTCAGAGATTAGATTGATTGGATTAAGGAATGAACTAAGCAAAGTATCTTCAAATGTGCAGTTGCAAAGGCAAAATTGTATTATGTATGTCTTTGTTCTGTTTGGTATCACTATTACAAAATCGATAAGCAGCAGTTCATCCAAAATCCAAAATGCACTCTTATGGATCAGTATAGTTCATTCTACAGGATCTTTCTACTTTCTAGTACTGAATACAGGTCTTAAACTTTAACCTTTTATGGGATTTTGGCTGAAAGCACTTTATTTTAGCACAGCACAAGGCCACTCTCAAATGTTGCTTGTGTGTCAAACTTGACTCATGTTTACATTTTAACACATTTGGCACCTGCCTTTTCTGGCTGGGCCAATCACTGTGTTGCAGTCCATGGATTGAATAGAATATAGGACATATGTACACGTTCCAGACCCAGGAGCTAGCCATGTTTTGGATGTAATAATACGTCCCGGGCACTGAACGTGTTAATAGTTGCAAGTGATTTACTTATTACTTATACTTAATACTTATTCGGGTCTCCAAAGTATTGCCCGCAGGCCAGATGCAACCCACCAACTGCGCCTTCATTAGCTTCCGATGAGTCTCTGGCACTGCTGAGCACTTCATCAAGAGATGCTGGCTGAGGTTGGACAGAGCGCTGCATGACCCATGCTGTCCGGAGTACCTTGCCTCTCTTGTAAAGAGACTATAGAAATTGTCAGTGTAATGACAGGAAAGAGCGGCCACTGCATCATCCCGCCAGATAACATGGGGTTAAACATTGATGTTCCTCCGTCTGTCCAAGACTGATTAAGTGAACCACTGTTTGAGAGATGTTTTTACTCGGGTAATCCTATCTTGTGGAACTCTCTTCCCGCTCGTAGCGTCACCATGGCTGACTCTGCTGAGCACTTCATCATCAAGAGCCTAAAGAGATTTGTTTAGGTTGGAGTATAGTTGTTGAGATGTCAAAGTGCTTTTGTTGTGGGCCTCAGCCTTGTTACAGTGCTAGAGAAATTGTCAATGAATGAATGAAAGATGGCAATGTTAAATACGTTAAATCCTGCATCATCTTAAATCCTGATCCTGCAGATAAGCATAATCTTATGAACATTTAAAATCCTTACTTATTATAGGGATTACATACCTTGAACCACTGTTTGATGTAATTTTATCAGAAATGCATAAATTTCATTTATCTCACAGTACAGTAGTCAAAAACCATTTCAATTGCAACTGATATTCTGCAGTATGCACTGCATCATAATTCAGCAATAGTCTGTCATTGTCAGTTATTCATTTGCTGTATAGTGTACTTTACTACATTTAGTTTCTTTTGCATGTGGTCCACAGAGCCACCAGAAGTCAGTAATGCAGCCTATGGCTGAAAAACTTTGGAGCCCCTGTATTTAGTTATTGATTTAAGTTTTTTAGTTCAGTTTTAGAATTTTTATGTGGAAGTCTCTATATAATCAAAATCACTTGTTGACATCTGGCCAGCAGTCAAATTTACTATTTGGAAGTGCATATATCAGTACATTATATAACTTTCTGATGTTTAATTTATTTAGTGCCTCTTTACATACAAATTCTAAAATGTCATTGTGTATTTAATTTATTTAGCTTCAAATTAAGTTATACTTATGTACTGTGATATTTTGACTTTATTCACTCTTCTGTATTTTTCAACAGCTACTTAAAGAAGAACTGGCCTTACTAAAATCAGATAATGAAATCTTTGAGAGAAGAGGAAAGGAGCTCATCAACAATGCCGACCTTGGTAATCAGGTCATTGAGAAAATTATTAGTCTAATTGCTGAAATTGCACAACGAACTGGAAAGCTGGAAGGCTCTTTGCTTGAAACTGAGTCTTGTCTTGTTCGTCTTCGAGAATTGAACACTGATTTAGTCAGTCAGTTGTCAGTAGTTTCCGAAGTCATCAATGCTGTTACGGTTGGAATAAATCACTTACCACCTCCTGTTGGCATTGACAATGGGTGGATTCAGGAGTGCCGAAGTACTGCCAAGGTCTGGATTACTGATTATTTTCTTTCATAAGGGTTTAGAAATTTTTACTGGGAGAACAAATATTTTGGTGAAATACACATTGAACTCAGCATGTAAGAACACTAGAGGCACCTTTTGGCTCTTTGCTATTGTTTTTCTAATGGCTACCAGCAATAAAATATTGTTGTAGAGGTTTTCTGCATTATATTGACTTTATGGCTTTGCCTTAAATATTTCCAGACATTGTTGGCACAGTTATTGCAGACAAAGCCAGATGTAGACAAACTGAACAGACTGTGCCAAGCTATCTGTTCCATTGTCAAAGACTCTCAGAGCAAAGAAAATATTGAGGGACAGTTGTCAGCTGTTGATGGTAACATTCAACAACTGCAGTCTCAGCTAGGTAAAGGAAAATAATAATATTGCAATGGTAATTGGTGTATTTATTACAAATGAAGCACTTAATTTAACTGAATAGTTTTGCTACTCTTTGTTTATAAGTGTGTGTGTGTGTGTGTGTGTGTGTGTGTGTGTGTGTGTGTGTGTGTGTGTGTGTGTGTGTGTGTGTGTGTGTGTGTGTGTGTGTGTGTGTGTGTGTGTGTGTGTGTGTGCCCTTGGTACTTTATTCCTAGGTGACTTATGATAAAAAGATTGTCTGGCGACATATGATTGTGTGCTAGCTCTCGTTCGGTTGGAAGTAAGAAAATGTTCCTTGGAAAGCGATGGAATTGAAAGCATTGTATTGTGATGGATATTCTTTGAAATAGCTTCCTCTCTGTTATCCCCGGATTGTAAGGCAATGAGTCGACCCAGATCGCTGACAAAGCAGTGTGCGTCGTTATTGATGGGGCCAAATGTCTCAAAATCCAACAGCAAGAAGATGTTGGTGGATGAGAGGGTTTGATATTTGATATCTTTCTAGCCACAGCTGCTTCTGATATTTTGAAGTGCTGTGGTTGGCAAATACATGGGGGGCCACCATGGTTGCATCATCCCTTCGGTCCAGTGGATCAGGGTCATGCCGTCTGGTCTTTTTTGTATTGGTTGCAGCTCATATATATATATATATACATGGGGCAATGAACGAATATATATATATATATATTCTAGTTGCTTATCAGAGCCAAATAAGAATTGATACTTTGATTCTTATTTTATCGTGATTATTCCAAGTTGGATTTTATTGTGGCAAATGATTTGCTGTTGATGAATGTCAGGAGGTAAATTTGATGGAGAGTCATTGCTGTTAGTTATGTGGAATATTTTTGTGGTGTAAATGTTGTTGTGTGTATTTCTAATAGGAAATTACTTAAGTGAACTTGAGGCATCATTGAAAAGAGGTACACAGCTCAATGGATCCCTTTTAAAACTGTACAGTGGCTCTCCAACAGTGCAGAGACATTAAGAGACTTGTCACTGATATCTTGTGACCGAGATAAACTGTTCAGACAACTCCATACTTGTCAGGTAAGTGAACTTATTATGCTTGTTTTTTTGTTTTTGCTCCTTGACAAAGCCACTTTATTTATTTTGTGACATTTTAAAATAAAGTGTAAGATATTTATAGTTTCCTTCAAATATATAAATAACTGAAATTTACTTTATAATTTAATGATCACTGAATTCCCATAGTTTTATGTGTAACAAAATGTGTGGTGATCCAGTATTTTCAAAATTTTCAGTGTCAGCCAGTCATGTGCATGTAAATATTACCTAAATTTGTAGCTGTTTGCAGATATCTAATTTTTATAGCAAAGCACTTGGCCAGGTGAGGGGAAAGACGACAGATTGGTAACACACTAGAGCGGCACACTGACAGAACGGGTTCAACTCCCATAGGAGTCCCTAAGGACAACTCAGCCTTCATCCACTAGAGAGCGGTGGTAAATGACTTGCAGCTTTGGCTGCAAAGATAAAACACGGGTCTTGAGAAAGCAGTGGCAACCTACTTTAAATTAATGGCATAGGCCATCTACATCACTGCTTACCTGGCACCAGAGATCAGCGCTGGTCCCAATGCTCAAAATCGAGTATGGGCAAACCTTTACCTTTACCTTGGCCAGGTACATAGTTATCATTTTCTGCATGTTCCCATATCTTGACCTAGATATGCCAACAGTTCCGTGTATTGGTTTCACTCTAGATTATTTTCATTGTTTTTTACTTTAAGCATGGATTTTTACTTCAACTGGTTGAGTTTTGTGCTAATAATTGGAAAATAGGTGGTGGAAATTTGAAATTTGAAGTTTAGTCACAGAGATAATATATTTAGAAATTATTGACTGATTCAAGAAATCTATTGATGATTTCTGCAGACAAGATATTTAATTTTGAATAATTTGTGTAGCACTTTCTGCTTATTTTTTCTCATTTTCACTTTCTCATTTTGAATATTTAGTAAGTATGCAAATGAATATTTTTTAAGGAGTTGCAGAGAAAAGTCTCGGATCTGCAAGAAGAAATCAGTTTGACTTTGATGAATGGACAGACTACCATCGAGCAGGCTGCAGTGGTTTGCAATGTTGATGAAATAAAGCAGAAGCATAGAGATGCTTCTGAGAAATGGACAACCTTGAAGGATGATCTCCTCAAAAAGTCAGTGCAGCTTGAAGGCATTGGGCATTTGTCTGATTTGTTCAATGGACAAAGAGACAACCTAGATGCTTGGATTACACTGACCATTGACAGACTTGGTTGGCAGCATTCTTCAAATGCCCAAGATATGGAGCTGGTTGTTAAGCAGCTAGATGATGTACAGTCCTGGCAAATGGAGCTTATGAGAAGAACTATGGAGGCTGATATGCTGAAGAAAGATGGACAGAAGTTGATGGCGCTTGGTGATACTGATCAGGAACAGGTTCAGAAGCATCTTGATGACTTTGACTGCAAATGGAACCATCTGTCAACAGGTGACTAAAGATGCTATTTCATGTTATTGATTTGTCATGACAGACTTTAAAAGTAAGAGCACTAAAAGCTGCTGGCAGGAGTTGTTTACATGTGCTAGACAAAGCAATCACACTGTTATGAACTGTAAACTACGTTAAGTGGGAAGCAGTGATGCTAATTAGAAGAAATAAAATTTTGATGTGTTAGATTTTGCTTTAAATTGTACATTTTCTTTGCTGTGCTGGAGAAATTTCTAGTCTTACTTATTAATAATGACTTGATATATTCTGGGTTATATATGTGTGCTTTCATTTGGCACTCACTGCATTACCATTTCAGGTGGTAATTTTATATTTATTGCAAGCCTTTGCTTTTCTAGAATATTAATTATCGTATATACTCGCATTAAAGTCAAATAATTTAAGGCCAATTCAAGGTCATATACTGTATGCTGACCTCTACTTATATGCGAGGCACCAACCATTGGATAAATTTTCCATACATAGGATGTAAAAAATAATTAACTGTGCTAAAACTTTTGGCATAATTAATTACTATAGACATACACTATAGTATCTAAATAAAAGTTCGCCTCAGCAATTTTAAGATTTGTTATTTATAGGCGCTACATAAATATTTACTATATATATATACATAATTAATAATTTAAGGCCAATTCACAGGCTTTATATCCTGACCTCGACATAATTTATACCCTAGGCCAATAAGCAAATTTATAGCTCTTTATATCTGACTGACCTCTAAAGTCATGAGTGCTTTACAAAGGAGTTATAGAGATGTTAAATAAGTGTGTCTTTAGGACTTCTCTTTACTTCTTTACTTTCAACATACGCTACGGCATCTAAATAAAAGTTAGCACTAACTGTTGAATAAGGTTTCCATACATAGGATGTCAAAAATAAGTAATTTAGCTAAAACTTTGTGTAATTAATTATTATTATTATTATCTATATCATCCAGGTACAATTTATATAGCGCTTGAAAAGTAACATAACTGAGCTCAAAGTCAAGAGCTTTTGCTTTCCAACAAAGGAGTCACTTATAAGAGATGTTAAATAAGTGTGTCTTTAGGAGCTTCTCTTTACTTCTTTACTTTCAACATACGCTACGGCATCTAAATAAAAGTTAGCATCAGCGATTTTAAGATTTGTAATTTATAGGTGCCAAAAGAAATATTTGTAATTATTGGCGCTACATAAATATTAAAATAATTTTGTATATATTAATTAAATTGTTCATATTGTCAGCATATTTTTGCATTACCCCATCAATGCCTTGAATTCATTCTATTTCAAATGCAGAATGAGCAAAATAGCTGGTGCCTACCGTGCCTGAATGAGCAGCGGTCCACTATATATTTTTTTACACAAAGAACTGGCATCTATGTAAATTTTGTCACACAGTTAATGGATGTCTATCTAATTATTTTTGACAAATGAATGGTAAAATTGTGAATTAAATTTCTCACCAGAATGAGATCTAGGTTTAGTGGGTATACATTACATTCTTCACTGGTTTAGCTTTAACTAAACAGTCCTGTCCTTTCACTTCAAATTAACTGATGATAAATATAACGGAACTGCGACATGCATTTAATACAGTAATTATGGATATTTTTATTAGCAAAGAAACATGCTTTGCAATTAATGAATGTATATCAATACACGTGGATAGCAAATAAAGTGCCGTCCTTAAATATTTATATAAGGCTATTGACACATACTTGAAGAGTATAACCAGCATGTGTTTGTCAATCTGTCAATAAAAGAATTTTAGCAAATGATATTTGGTTTGGAGACTTACAATATTTCAAATTATTGAATCAGAGCAGCATGTATATTATTTATTTCTGAGATTCTAAGACATAAACTCTGTTGGTGTGTCTTATGTATGTGGGCACCTTATTCATAATATTTTTACACAAATTGTCAAAACCTGCATCTTATTCTCTCTCTCTCTCTCTCTCTCTCTCTCTCTCTCTCTCTCTCTCTCTCTCTCTCTCTCTCTCTCTCTCTCTCTCTCTCTCTCTTTCCCCCCCCCAACATTATTGTTGTCAAAAGACATAATTGAAAAGCAGAATGTAAAAATATTGATTGAAATTCTTAGTTTTTAACTTATTCATCAAAAGACATTGCATGGACTTTCTAAAATTGATACTCAAATTGCATCAATTCTGGGCATGTAATGAAGTGTTGTTTGTCCCATGTTTGAAATACCACTGAGGTGAAAGATTTCATTTAAAATACTGCTCAAGCAGATTTTGATTCTTAATGCTATTTTGTTGACAGTATTGGAAGAAAGAATCAAAGATCTGGAGCATAAATTGAAACTCTGGACTGAATTGGAGGAATTGTTTATTGATATTGATAGCTGCCTCAGTGAAAATGAGTCTTTAGTTTCAGCTTCACTGGGCACAAAGCAAGATCTTGATAAAATTCTTGTAAGTACAGTAGAACCTCGTTATATTGAACTCGCTTATATCGAATCCCGCTTATATCGAAGTTTGAGCGCCGGTCCCACCAAAGCAGTGCTAATGATACTGGGATCGGATATAACGAACCTCGGATATTTCGAAGCATTTATCACGGTCCCTTGAGCTTCGATATAACGAGGTTCTACTGTAGTTTATTCTCTACAAATTTGAAGTTTACAATGTTTCGTTGCTTCACTGCTGCTTTGCAATTTCATAAGTCTTTTATTTTGAAATTTTGTGTTTAATTATATGTTTTACTTCATATGCCACTTCTCTCCAGAACTGAGCACTGAATACATGTCACAAGACATGTCACAAGACTTTGGCATTTATCTATTTTCTTATTTTTAGACTGTTAAGAGTCAACTTAAAAGCTTGCAGTCTCAGATTAGTCACATTCAGACCTTGCTAGAGGGTCTTGGCTTGACTGAGTTGAAGGAAGATGCTACTGAGCTGAACAGTTATCGCGATCTTGCAAACAGACATGAAAAACTGAGTGATGGAGTTGAAGAGTTGTTGTCTAAAATTCGAGCAACGTGCATCAAACAACAGTCAGTCGAAGTGAGTCTATGAAGTATTTGTATTCAGAAATTTGAACTATCTTACGTTTGTAAAAATCATGTATTGAGTGATGACTGTTGCCAATAGTAGCCTGCAAACTGTTTTGATCATGATTTGACTGTAATGCCATTCTTGATTACAATATTTTATTTCTATATTTGTTTTGCTGATGAGAAATTTATGCAAAAAACCTAGTATGTGTGCATTTTTAAAGTTTGCTTTGATTACAATTTAGTATTTTCATGTTTTGCTTAGGCACGATGTTTATGCTGTTGCAATTAGATATAAAAAGCTAACTTGCAGGTCAGAATTAAGCTCAAGATAGAAGTGATTTTCAAGTCTTTGAATGCATTGAATTTTTTATTTATTGATTTGATGTACAGAGTAGTATTTATCCTGATTAGCATACTGTTTCTGTGTTGTACAGCGTGACATTGATAAGCTTTATGCAAACCTTACACAGTTGGAGATGGAACTGAATGCCATAGAACCATCTGTTATGGATAAGGAAGTCCTAAGTAAACAGGAAGCAAAGCTAGAGGTTCGATTTTGGCCAAAAATTGTGTCTGTTTTTCTAGTTTAATGTATTTATTTTTTGCCTGATAAAAACTTTTAGAAGAATCTTGGTGATTTTTTGCTGTGTGTTAGGTATGTTCCCAAATTTTAAAACTTTCCAAACATTCTTCTGTAGATTTAGAGCATTTAGTTGATTAATATAAGAGGTAAAAAAAGGTAAAGTTCATCTGTAGGCTCTGTGCCCGTAGGTGCCAGTGCTGATCTCCGGTTTCATGACCATCAGCCCATACATAGGTGGCTAAGCCATTTATCAGCGGATGGTGGCCAGTCATTCCGCCGATCCTATGGTTACCTTCACAATGTTGCCATTGCTCCTCATTTTACCATCACGAAAAAGGCTGAGTCGACCTTTAGGGCTCCTGCTGGACACGAACCCGCGACCTCCTGCTCCATCATCCAACGTTGTTACCACTCTGCTAACTTCCCGCCCCCTAAGAGGAGGAGAAGGAAAAGGAAGGAAGAAGGAGGAGGGTTTCATGGTTCCCAATGAATGCATTAGAGCAGTCCTTCCAAACCTGTGTGCCTCGGCACACAACTGTGCCGCAGCAACGGTAGAAGTGTGCCATGGTAAAATGTTGAAAAATAGTAAAATAATAATGGTGCTGTATTAATTGTTAATTATAAGTTGAATTTTATCTCTTTAATGAAGTTAAGCATGAAATAGTGATACAGATTGCAAAGAAAAAAATGTACTTAAGAAGAATGGTAGTCACAACAGATAATATATTTCTTCACTGGAAATTTGTATGGAACAATTATATTCTAATCTGAGGTTCAACAAGCAACAGTTCAACTGTTGCTTGACAAGGAATAGTGATTTTAGTTTCCATGGTGATCTAGTAAAGGCCTACATGTAACTGTTCATCTTCATCATCAGGTGCCATTCTCCAGTGATGGGTAGGCAGCTTGGTGGATGTTCTACCTACATACTCTTCTGTCTCTTGCAATTTTCGCAACCACTTTGATGTTTCCTTTTAGCCAGACTTCTTTGTCTTGAATCCATCGTCTCCTTGGTCACCCTTTGCCTCTTGTTCCAGGTATGGCTTCCACCATTATATTCTTTTCTAAGTCCTTATCTTCACTGCACTTTGTATGTCCATGGCACTTTAATTTTCTTGTCTTAATACTTGGGATAAGCTGCAGCTCGTTGCCCATCTCCTTAAGAATGGTTTCGTTTGTTCTCTCACCTGCTTCATTTCTGTAGCTGTTCAAAGTGAAATCATTATTATTCAACTTATTGTTTTCAGGGCATTCATTCTGAGTTGTCAGCGATGCTTGTAAATGCTGACAAACTCTACAAAATCTTTGATGAAATTACAAATGAAGACGCTGGATGGAATATTAATGTTGCTACCAAACAGGTGCTGAAATATGACATTTATTGCAATATTTCATTGTTGTCAATTTTTCATAGTGAAATTATGTCAACAGTTTGGTAGCAGGACTTGTCCTCATAGGATTTGCTCATAGGACGATTGCTCATAGGACAATCGCTCACAAGTTCTCACTCCATTTTGCTTAAATGGACAATCACTCATAGGGCAATTGCTCATAATACAAACTGTTAAAGTGAGACACATCATGGTTCATTGCCAACATTCAACTATTTTAAATATTTTTCAAAGGTCTTGGGAATTGACAGATCTTTACAGCGTTGCACTCTTTGCACTCTTTAAGTCCCTTCTAGTCCATAAATTTACATGCCACGATTTCATTTCAAAGACCTCAGAAAGAGATATATCTTTAACTCCTTTAGTGTGAAGCCTGACAATTGTCAGGCACAGGAAATCACAGCGCCAGGCAGAAGCCCAACAATTGTCATATAAACCCTAGCTTATTCTGAAGACGTCATTTTTATACCAATTGCTCAGTGTGAAACCCAACTATTGTCGGGGACTAGATAAACTATCTATTAGTTTATTGTTTGATTTTCAACCCAATGTCTAGCAAGTAATGACATGTCTACAGAATGAGAAAGTGGGTCACCCCTTCTTTTGTCTTATAAATGATGATAAGGTAGAAGATTTATTTATGCTTAATAACTCTCTCCTTCTTATGTTTAATAACTTTCTCCATCTCTCTCTCCCTCCCTCCTCCCTCCCTCCCTCCCTCTCTGTCTGTCTCTCTCTCTCCCGTCTCTCTCTCCCTCCCTCCGTCTCTCTCTCCCTCCATCTCTCACTCCCTCCCTCCGTCTCTCTCTGTCTCTCTCCGTCTCTCTCTCTCCCTCCCCGTCTCCATCTTTCTCCGTTGGGAATAACTGCACGTGTATATATAATGATACTGCAACATCAGAGCACACAGCCTATATTCATGTGTGGCTTATCTATGAAAATATTTACATGCCACTGGATTTCTGCAGCCTGTAAACGTGGAGCGGCCTATAAACGTAAGCGGTGATTTGGCATGAAAATATGGTAATTGTCCTATGGGCGATTGTCCATGTGAGCTGATTGCAGTGAGAACTTCTGAGCGATCATCTTATGTGCAAAAGTCCTAGATCAACACTCAACAGTTCTTGCAGAATGTCCCAAAATTCTCACTGATTTTGAATTCTGCATTGTTGTTTTCTTCATTTTCTTACTGGAATATTTCTAATTACAAGTTGTTGTGTGGTGTAATTAATTTTTAAGTAATTTTATTCTAAAGTTAAGCAATTATTAAATGCCAAGCAATTTTAGCTGGAAGTATATGTTGAAATGCAAGACATGTATGGTCAATATATTTGTCATTTTATTATTGTTGATTGGTCATTTTATTATTGAATAATGTAGATTTGTAATTTGTCACTTGTCAAAGAATTACTG
Source organism: Metaphire vulgaris (assembly GCA_018105865.1). Classification (NCBI taxonomy): domain Eukaryota; kingdom Metazoa; phylum Annelida; class Clitellata; order Crassiclitellata; family Megascolecidae; genus Metaphire; species Metaphire vulgaris. Next base: position 4,400,682 of record CM030836.1, on the reverse strand, counting down.
TCCTTTATTGTTTGTTTCCTTTGTATGAAGGCTAAACTGTTTATTTCTTGTGATATCTAGATTGATGAAATACTAAAACATGGGACAGAACTTGAGGCTTTGATTGAGGGCAAGCATAACTGTCTGGTGGAAGTATTTAAAAAAATAGAAGACTTCTTGGTTGCAGCTGAGCAGCTTTCTGATCGACTTACGGCTGCAAATCAAATCCTCGAAAATATAAATCATGTTGAGCTAAATGATGTTACAGCAATCATGAAAGGCTTAGATGACCTTCAGGTGAGTAAAAGTTTCAATGATTAATAAATTGGTCAGTCAAGGAATTTTCTATACCCACTGTTTCTATACCCACTGTTTCTATCATCTCCTTCAACTCAGAGTGATTCAGCATACATTGGAAATGCCATTCATTTCTACTTTGATTGATTCATGCATTTGTTTGCTCAAGGCTTGACTACATGATCACATTGTGGTTGTTTTGCTGGTCTTTTGCAACAAGTTTGGTTAAGTTCCAGATGGTTTTATTTATTTTCGACAGCCAGGGTGATTTTTGGTGTCTCCAGATAAAAGCAGTAGCATCATTTGATCACATTAGGGCAAGATAATTGTTTGATGTCAATTTTCAATTTGGCAATTTTGGCTGATTTTTGCACATTTTTGCAAATGTTGGCCAAATTTTGGCAATTTTTTGGGCCAGTTGTCTGAGTTAATTTTTCCATCTCTTGAGAGCTGTTGCACTTTTATTTATTTGGTACTGCTCCATTATATCTGTCAGAGCTACTCCATCCTCTTAGATCTCTCTCTGGTGGGCCATGTCTTCAACCCACAACTCAGGTGTGCCCAAGCACGAACTTCCTTATTTCTGAAATGAGGTTTTGAGTCAGTTGGCTGTATTCCCTGGAATGCTCTTGGCCCTAGTATACGTAATTTAGCAACTGATGATTCCATGGCCCTCTTTGTGAAACAACTGAAGTCTCATCTCTTTATCCATATGCAGTAATCTCAGTGGGAGAACTTCTGAGTAATTTTTCAGAAGACATGCTCCACAAATATTGTTACATTGCATTATTATGATCTTATGTTTATTAGTTCCATTTTGAAGAGAAAGGAGGAGGAGGAAGAGAGAGGAGGAAGAAGAAGTTTATTCCCAAAAAAAAAGCATAAACACACAGAACATGTAAAAATAAATTGAACATTTTAAATTTCTATCTATCTATCTAGTGAATGCGGTCACTGCAATAGTGTCCAGCCAGGCTATTGCTCTGTCGTCGGCGGAGTGGATCATCTGGAGACCATTATATGAGAGTGTAGTCAGCAGACATGACTCCACAAAATGGTTCATTGTCTGAACTTGGCCACACAGACATCTGTCTGTGGCTGAATACTTCCACCTATGGAGGATGGCAGCACAGAGACCCTGGCCCATGCGGAAACGGTTCATCATTGACCAGGTGTGTCGAGGAAGATCATAACTCTGTTGTTGGATAGCTGGGCCAGACACCAATGCATTGTTGACCACATTTGCTGACCTCCAGATTTCATTCAGCCTGTCATGGATGTTAGTTGGGGACAAGCATTTCCAGATTGGCCGACAGGAGGCGAGACAGGCGTACGGGTGTTAAAAGATGTTGTGCAGTGGCCACTCCTTGTGCTCTCTTGTTTTTTTTTTCAATTATTCTGTCTTTGGCTGCTGCTCGTGGTAGGTCAGGTGGAGCAATGTTTGACAGGACTGGTAGCCAGAGAACTGGGGCAGAGTGCATTTGTGCCAATGATGATCTGCATTGTGTCATTCAATCTGGCATCCAATCTGGTTACATTAAATCCTTAATTATAAAGTGACAGATTAATATATTAACATGGAGTACATTGATCATTAATAGAAGGTGAAACACATTGAACTAAATGCAGTTTTACAATTTTTAAAAACATATCTGTCTGTTACATAGACCTATAACATTGTTAATGATACTTAAAATTAATGTATCTGAAGATAGACGATGATGATGAAAAGGTACATTGTGTATCTGTGGTTTTGTATCAATGTATGCAGGTCATTGTTCATTAACAGTAACATTAAATTGTATGTTAATATAACTGAGACAGATATTGATAATGAAAAGGAACAAGGTATATAATATTCAAGATATATGGTTTTGCTTTAATTGAAGTGAGTTGAAAAAAAGATACCAGAAGGGATTGAAGTTCCCACTAATAGGTATCTTAGAAAATATTAATTAATAGCAATATGGTATACAAAATAATAATAGCAGACTTAACTTAATTTTGAATTTATTTCCAGTGACCTACACACTTATTGTTAAAATATTGACAATGTCTTAAGTTAAACATAATTGATAATAGTTATAATAAAAATAATAGTTAAGAAATAATATATTATGTTCTTGTAAAGTCTTGGGAATTAACCATAGCCAGTCAATAATATCTTGAAGGGTAGACATGCTGTAATAATAGTAAGACATATGCACTGCCAAATATTGTTTGGCCAGTTTAAATGTGCTGTCATTGTAATTAATTGTAATCATATGGTGATGATGTAAGGCTACAACTTTTCATAAGAATTAAAAATTTAAAAGTTACCGATCCTTCATTTAGGATGTCCACATACATTTAGTAATGTATTGTATTGCTGATACATTACATCCACTTTTGGACCAGCCCCACAGGGATGTTAGAAGTGGATTGTTCTTTACCTCTTGCTGTTTAGTCAAATGTTCTTTCTTCTTCTAGGAATTTCGCAGAAAAATGATAAGTGGAATAGAAAAAGATGTGAATGTTATAAAGAAAGAAGGATGGCAGTTGATTCAATCTGCTAAGCCTGGTGTTTCTTGCAGCCAAATTCAGAGCATTCTCGATTTACTTGGTGAAAAATGGAATCATATGAATAAGAAAGTTAGTACCTAACGTTTTATGTTTCATTTAAACTTATTGCTGATCCCATACAATCCCGTACTAAGGGGAGAAACATTGCTTAGAACAGTAATTGAGGGAATTATATCAGGAAGAAAGATGAAAGGGAGACCAAGGAAGATGCTACTAGATGGGATGATGAAAACAGATACACAGCGTCACAAGACCTATACAGAAATCAAAAAGAAGCAAGATGCAGAGAGGAATGGAAACAATGGAGCCCTGAACCTGTCCCAGGACAGAGGACTTGATGATGATGATGACGACGACGACGACGATGATGCTGATCCCATTGTTCTTGCATGTAGCTCTAGTAATGTTGACATTAAATGAAGATGTGTGATTTTTAATAGCATGACATCTGTGTATTAAGTGACAATGAAGTATTATTTGTCATCATGTTTTATTGTTAGGTGACTTTGAATTTTGCATCATTATGCTACATCAAATAAATTAAATGCCCAGTTTTTGGCACTTTGCTGTTTGGGTTTGGAATGTTTGCAGAGCAGTTTTAGATATTTCATGATGTTTGTCCATTATGTTTGTGAACAGCACATAAAGCTAGTTGGCATTGATTGTTGAAATAATCAAATAAGACATTTATAAAAGGAAATTCAGGGGAAGAAGTGTAGTTGTAGTAAACAATTTACTGATGTAATGCAGCAACATTTTTGAATCTGGAAACTTATATCAGCTTTTTTAATACTAAAATTGTTGTGGTTTTGGAATAGGACATTGGATGTCAAAATGAGCTAGATGAAGCACTGCTGAGATGTGGGAGATTTGAAGAAGCTGCAGCATCAATGCTGAATTGGTTGGTTGATATTGAGTCAATGCAGGCCAGCCAAAAGCCATTTGCCATTGATTTTCGATCACTCAGATCTCAAATTCAGGTTCAGCAGGTAATTTTGCTACTGGTTTCGTTCAGTCTGTAGAGGTAAATACATCATAGCACGTGTACTACTGGTTGTCCCACCTCCGTCAAGGACGCCTAAGCTTGGCGAAAGATCAGTTATGTAGGGAATCCAATCCTCTGGAATGGTCTCCCTGACTACGTTACTAACTTGAACACTAGCACCCAGTTTGCAATGAACCTTAAGACACATTTGTTTAGAACATCGTACGATTGTTAGGTGTGAAGTGCTCTCGACTTAGGCATCGCTTTGGGCATAGCGCTATATAAATTGTCAAAGATAATAATAGCACAAATATCTCATCCTTTGTAGTTATTACTTGGTAAGTATAAATGCTCTCCTGGTTTTCAAGCTTACTACCTCTTCCATTTTGAAAACTGCAGCAATATTGAAGTGTTGTCTGTGTCAGTATGTCTGAACTCTTCTGACAACCCTCTTGTAATTTAGGATTATTTTGGTAAATGACAGTCTCTTTGTTTGTGACCAACTTGCAGGCTATTATTTTATCTGCTCATTCACGGGTTACAATTTTATGCAGAAATATAGGGAAAAACATAATAGAATGGATGAAAGGAGGCTCTACCATACAAGGTACTCTCTTGAATAGAAGGAGGCAGAGGAAGACCCGAGAGAAAGTGGATGAACGGCATCAGAGAAGACATGGACTTGAAAGGAATTTCATTTAAAGAAGGAAGAAGATTATTAAAAGACAAGACTTCTTGGAAATGTTTTGTGTCTAGCTATTGCTGCAGTTTTATTTTGTTGACTCTAATAATGAGAAAATGAAGAAACAATGAAATTCAGAGACCAAAAGCTCATAGTCATAGGTAGTAAATTCTTTAAACTTCCATTGGGAATAGGTAGCCTAGTCTGTTCCCGAGCATTGACACTGAGTGAGAATGCACGTGAATTCTGATTACCTGAAATGAATGTAATTGTTTCAGTAGTTTTAAGTTTTGTTCTGTGCACATCTCCATTTTTTCATTGATCATTTGGCTATATGTATCTGTTTCTTGTTTCAGCTCTTACAAAGAATGGTAGTAGACAGGGAAACAAGCTACCAATCATTGGTGTCTATGAGTCAGGGACTTGAGGGAAGTTTAGCAGTTAAAGAGCAAATGAATCGTCTTGATAAGCAATGGCAAGAAGTTAATAAGTTAATGTCAGATAATGAAAGGGTGCTTGAAAATACACTTATCATTTCACAAAGCTACAATGATAAACTTGAGCCATTTTTAGTTTGGCTTGATCAGAAAGAGCGTCAGTTGACTCAATCAAAGCTTCAGACTCCATGTATTGAAAAAGCAGCAGAATACATTCAAGAACTTGCTGTATGTTTTTTTATTTCATTTTATCATTTGTCATTCTGTTTAATTATTAGTTAAATCCACTATTTTAATTAATACATGACTTTATTAATGTGTGCTATGTTGTGATGAATCTGTGGTAGCCATTTTGCATAATGAATTGTTCTTTGTATTCTGAGATATAGTTGGATATATTATTAACCTGAATATGAATTGATCTTTTATCAATTATTTGGTTTCATTAGATGACAATTGGAGATATTACTGATCACTCTGTTTACCTGGAGAAGTTGCTACTGTGTGGAGAGGAACTTGCTAAGTATGGTAGTGGAGATGATGTAACAAAACTTGAAATGGATCTGAAATCCTTGAAAACACGCTACACTATTCTAAATGACAAAGCCTGCTACCAGCTTGGACTTGTTAAAGATATTCCAGATACAATTGAACAGTTCCATGACTTGCATAAATCCATTCAACATTCTATATCAGAAATTGAGAAAGAAATATGTAAACCACCTCTGATTACTAATGTTGATGCATATGTTGAGGTATGATGTAATTTTTTGTCATAGTTTTTGAAAAATATTGTAAGCCTAATACTATTTAATAATTTGTATTCATGGATGCATTGCAATGAATTTATGAATGAATAGATACAATAAAATTTGATAAAACCTGATAAGTTATCTTGTCTCAAATATTCATAAGAAAAGAAGGTAGTAACTGAAATTAGTGCTTGTTAACTTTAATATACAATTACCGCTGGAGTTTGAAAATCATAACTCTGCCAATTTTGCCCGATGTGTTGCACTTAGAGACAGTTCATTGCATTAATACAAATTACTACCATTAACCCTTTCGCTGCTAGCAAATATATGGTAATTTTATCTGCCATGTGCCGGAAGTGGATCCAGAATCACTCTCATCTGCGCTATAATCACTGTCTTCTCACATTTGCACCACATCTTCTTTACTAAATTATTTTGTACTCATTATTTCCAAATTTTATCTAATTTTAATTGAAATTTCACTAGTGCTACCACAAGTCAGAGCTGAAGGCCCATTGGCATGGCCAGCATGTGGCTGGTCGTTACTATCTACTAGCATAGCATATAGCACATCCACATTTGTAAAAAAACCAGCCCAATATAGCCCAAATAGTGTTTAACAACACACATGCTGCAGTATTGTTGTATTCCCACTGCCAGCAGTGCCTTACATTGTATGGTGTCCATGGTAAACAGCAGCACTTGTCAACATGGCACGTTATGTTATGCACAGATAATACATAATGAGCGGTGCTCATCAATATGTCACTTAAAAAGTTAACTAGAAAATTTTGCCTATTTTTTTGGTACTGTGAATTGATTTTGATTCAATAGTCTTTGTCATAAAATGTACATCCCATTATTTTTAGTATAATTTTTAACCCACTTAATTTTATTTTAAGCAGAAACTGAAACAGCTAGTTGAAGACTGTCAGAAAAGTATTAGCAAACAAGGAGAGGTTGGCAGTCAACTTGTGGAGTTGCTGGGTGGTGTTGCCTGTACTGAGGTTAAAGAAATTATGCAACAGGATGAACAGCAGACTGAATCTGTTGCAGAAAAGATCAAAACTGAGTTGGAAAGAATTCAACTTCAGAGACATAAGTCTGTGGAGGTGGGTTTTAAAAACAAGAATCTTGAAATGAATGGAAAATTATATTATTTTCATTTTAGGATGAGTTGGTTTAAAATCAAAATCCTCTTTCAGCATTTTTAAAGTTAAGCATTGCATGTTGTATTTTGATTCTGATTCTGATATGATTTTAAGTTAGAGACTGAAATGCAGAATAGTTCTATTATCAGAGGTTGTTATTATGAGTTTAGAGGCTTTTATTTACAAAAACTATGAATCCAGAGGTGATTAAAGGTATAGGTAGGTCCCATACTTGAGTCCGAGCATTGAGTTCTGGTGCTTATCTCTGGCCTGGTAAATCAGTGACATGATAAATAGGTGTTTATTATTTATCATTAGGATCTGCAAACCTTGGTCCACAAGATCCTTACTCAAAAGAAATGTTAGGCAAATGTTTCTCCATAAAATGCCATTTTTCATTTACATTTCATGTAAGGAACATATAAGTAAATGTGTGTCTGCCTCAAACCTTTACCCATAGAAAAGTGATATACTGGTAAGCCATAAAAGTGATGGCTCAATGTAAGGGGAGGGTTAAAATGCTGGACCAATGACCAAAACAAGACATTCTGGAGCTAGAGTGAGGGAGTTCTGGCTGTGGTAGGGCAGATTGCTCTGTGAAGGTAACAGACTGTATTAGATTTTTAGTTAATAGTCTGCTTTTTCCATTCAGAACAAAGTTGCAGCAATGAAGGCTTGTATAGGCATAGAGGACTGGAAATGGGAAAGCATTTTCAGTGTTCTAGTTACCCCTCCCGTTTTTTATGTATTGGTAACCTTATGCTTAAACCAGCTTTGCTTATAGGGCCCAACGATATGGATGTGAATTTCTGATGCCAGAGCTCGAACTCAGCATATCAAATAGGGTGCAGGGCCTGCCTATTTGGGGTGGAACTAGTCGTGGGATTTGCATAGATCCAATTAGAAAATTCTCGGATATGATGGTATGGGTGATAGTCAGCAGAATCAATAAACTTAGTTGTATTACAACTTCGGCTACTCTATAATAAATGCTGTATGATAAATCACAATTTAAGTGATTCATCTTGTGCTGAACTCATGTGTTGCTGCATGAGCCAAAATACAACTGGACCTTCTTTAGTCTCTACGTCTTTTCAAAGTCTGCCTTGTTGCTTCCCCACTTCTACTCTTGACTGATCTCTGGCATTGACTTTGCACGGCTGACCACTAGACTTCGGCCATAGCTATTTCAACTGTAGATTAAGTACCTAGGAATAAGCAGGTACTGCTGTACCTGCTTTCGAAAGAGCTATAGAAATTCGTGAGATTTTACTTACTTACTTACATGTCTTCATCTTGTTCTGCAATAGGTAGCATCTATATGTGTTAATATGTGCATTATCACTATGAAATTGCTTGATATTTATATATCCAATTCCAATACTTGGAACGACGTTGGCTGCTCAGATCTGGCAGTCAAGTCATATTGCTAGTGCCTCCTCCGTCTAAAATGGCTAAGTTTAGGGACAGATCGGTCACACGGGCCAATCCTGAACTGTGGAACTCTCTACCAGACTATGTTACAAACTCTGACTCTTTCGGACTTTTCCTAAGTAATCTTAAGACTTACCTATTAACCATGGGGTATACGTAGTATTGTAAAGCGCTCCTGTCTTTGGTCATTTTTGCCATGATTATTGTGCTATATAAATTGTCTAGCTAATAATAATAATAAAAATAATAATACTCATATGACAACATATGCAACAAGGTTTTTTGAATAATGGCTCACAAGAAGAAATTTTTATAAATGTTGGCTATTAATGGGAAAAGTTTTATATACCGCTGATCTAGAATCATAACATTATATGATTGCTTGATGGTGGCTAATGGTAGCGTTTTCTCTTCAACAGATGCTCACCGATCTGGATAATCTTTTATCGCAATGTCAGAGCCTGCAACAGAACTTAGATTCTGAAGCGCTCCTCAGCACTGATCCTTATGTTTTGGCAGAGCAGCTGCAGCAAGCCAAGGTAATATTGAATATTTCATGATATATTTCCGGTATTCCGGGATTTTCAGTAGCGCCATTTTGGCTGCTCGCACGTGTCTGTACATGCTTCAGAATATCGCCATTCTTGGCGGTTTTACCGACGTCTTGCGCTTATTTCTTTGCTCTAATTGCGTGGATTGTCGCCTAGCTGTCGTTTTCGAAGCAGTTGGCGATCGTCTTTGCATTTCTCTGCGCTGAACGGATCGAATTTGTGTCAGCGTGGTTGGCCTAATGGCCTGCTGTTTTATCTAAGCCAGAAACCCGTCAACGGAGTCTACAGGCTATAAAGGGCAAAGACTGTTCCAGTTCACATGCGGAATTCCATCTTCAGTTGGTTCCCGTCAAGTTCGGCGATGGATTACTGTCTCACAGATGACCGCCCTCAAGGATTCGCCGCCTGATTTTCGCCATGCGGGGAATTTTTCTCAGCATCCATGCAGTCCTTCAACATCCTTTCTGCATTTTCGCTGACTCTTCAATGGAACGTCTTCTTGCGGAAAACTGCCTTCTGAAGGCCTCACTGCCCAATTTCGACATGGCAGCCACCTCTTTGTGCCATCTGAGCAGATTTTCCCTCAAGACCAACATCTTCCATTCCATGTTGATTTGTCAGCATTGTTGACTTCACCTTTGATTTTGGCCTTCACCAAGCTATGGTGCTATAGAAGTTGTCCAGTACCATAACCATAACCATATTTGTTTTGGGAGAGCATTGTCAGTTGGAATGCATGCTTTATTTTTCATAGTTCTGGGTATTTGTCATCGGGCTTTATTTAGAATGTATAGAAAATTAACATATCTCATGTGGTGTTTTTGTTTAATTGCTCAAATTACTCTGTACAACAAATTTTAGTAAGTTTTTGTTTCCTCTACTAATAGGGGTCATCCATTATTGACATCAACAATTTTTGGCAATTTTACTCTCTTTTCCCCTTGTCGACAAGTGTCAAGCTTTAAGTAACCTCTGAGAATGACATTCAAAAAATTTGACCCCTTTGGCTACACACTCCCACATCTACACACCAACTATATTTTATGTGGCTGGTCTAAAGGTAAAAAAATTGAATTACTGAAAAAAGACTACAAATAAATTTTAATAGGTTTTTACTTGCTTAACTCTTTGGAATTTACCCCTCAGCAGTTTCCCAAAATGTTTTATCCCCTTTACGGCGAGTCCCGGGATAACTCTGGCAGCTGAAGCCAATCGCAAACAGTGGATCCCCCTGAGATAACTCGGGGAAAACCCCAATTTTTGTCCAATAATTTATTTTCAGTTTTCAATCATATATCGCAGATCCAGAGATATGCCGGGCTAATAGTCGATGACTAAGCAACTCAGTGAAACTAGGTCACACGAAAATAGTGCAAGATTATAATATAGCACAACACAAGCTTTGGCCAAAAAAAATTTTCAAAGAAAAATTTTGTGTCTGTGGGGAGTTTTTGTAAAAACAATTCCATGGGAAAGGGGTTAAATCAAATATTATCATAACAGTATTGACAATATGAAATTAAATTTACAGCCTTTGCATGCAGCAGTTTTATTTCTAATATTACCATTGACATTAGCCAGAATTACTGCAGCTCCTTTTACATGCTGCTGCTGCCAGAATTATATTGGGCATGCTGCCATAGACATGGACTTTATACTAGTAGCTGTACTTGGCCTGCCTGAGCACACATAAGGTCAATTTTCTTGCAATATGTAGTTAAGGGAATCTGTTGACTGTAGTATAAATTAAATAGGTCATATGCAGTGGCCACAAAACTTTTTGATGGTGAGCCGGATAACTGAAAGAAGGATGCGCGTGAGTCACATAACCTGTCTGTTCAATACTTGCAAGCCTGAACAGAAGGTCTGAGAGTAAGAAAAAAAGTTTATCCTACCACATTAACCGTGGCAATACACACAGAAAAGAGAGAACCAACATATTTATTTACCAAAAGTTTATCAGGAAAGGTGGTGCTAGTAAAAAAGATAGTGGCATTGTACCTACCGGGTAGTTTTATGAAGCAAATTTGGATGGTGGGTCAGTTAAACTGATCTTGCAGACTGGATGTGGCCCATGGGTCATAGTTTGGTGACCCCAGTCATAGGTGTAAGATATAGCAATACTGACTTCAGAATGTCATGAGCTACTGCCATGCAGCTAACCAAAGAACACGTGACTATAAGAAACCCCATATTAAAAATTTTACCATACATAATATAGTATAAATTTAAACTTTTCTCAGGATCTTTTACAAGATGAGAAAAATGTAAGTTATTTCTGTGATTGGAATCAAAAAACCTATCACATGCACAAAAATTATAAAGGAAACAAAAAACTTAATGTACATTGTTATTATTTCATTCATAATAAGGCTTACTATATGCTTTCTGTAGCCTCTAGTTTTTCAAGCAGGTTTTACCTTAGTATTGATTGAGATTGGATTTTGTGGAATAAAGTTTTCTTTTGCTTACTGTTAGCGTCGATTAATTTTTGTCTTCTTTCATTTTTTTCTTCAGGCAATTGGTGAGAAAGTTGCTTCACATAAGAATAGAACAAAGGATGTTTTGACTGCCGTTCGACGCCTTTCACGTTCATCTTCCTTGTCAGATGATCTGACTCTGATTGGCAGAATGGATGATCTTGCTGAAAAGACAGCCAACCTGGTTCGGCAGGTAACGGTTCGTGTCAGTAGCCTGGAGCAGATGCTTCCTCTAGTCACAGACTTTTGGCAGACCAGGAAGAACCTTCAAGAATTTTTCGAACACCTTGAGAAGGAAATCCAAGTGGAGGTCTTGCCATGTACCACTCCCAAGGACATTAAACTGGAACAAGATAAAATCAAAGTCAGTATATTTATTATATAAAAATTTGAATATTTTTATTGGTTGTTGATGATATTGAGGTATTGAGATTTAGTGTCTGCAATTTACTCAAGGATTTTACTAAGTGATCTCTTATTTTGCAGATCTCATTGCTGCTTTGTTTTCAATCTTATCAATGTTCTATATTAAATGGTTGCCATTATTGTTATGTTTTATGTTCTTTTCAATCATTTACTTGCACTTTACTTAGATCAGCGGTTCTCAACCTGTGGGTCGCGACCCCAACTGGGGTCGAATGACAATTTTCCAGGGGTCGCCTAAGACCATCGGAAATATGGGGTTGTCTCTTTTTTGATGCGTAAAACTTGTTATTATACAAGATTCCCTATTAGTAGTTACTAGTTTTTTAAAACTATAACTGTCATCTGAGGAGAGACATTGCAGACAATTGAAACAGAATGATTTCAAACATTTTAATTGTCATAGCATTATTATTTTTAACAGCTTACATTATGGACGAAAATATTTTTACGGTTGGGGGTCGCCACATCATGAGGAATTGAATTGAAGGGGTCATGGCACTATAAAGGTTGAGAACCGCTGACTTAGATTAATTAGTTGTGGAGTAACTGGATAGGTCTTTTCCTTCATTGTATCATGGTCATTAGAGGTTAACTGAAAAATAACGTTAACAAGACTTTTATTGAAAACTATATCTGCACTGATCTCGCATGCCAACAAAATTCTATTACAAATCATCTTTGAGCAAATGCTGAAGCAACTCAAAAGTGAAATTGCACAGGTACTAGCTGGATTTAGACCAAAAAGAGGTAAACATGACCAGTTCATAAATCTCCAGATCATCCTGGAGAAAGCAAGGCAGATGATCCAGCCACTGTACTGTATCTCTGCTTTACTGATGTAATCAAAGCATTTAACATGATTCGGCATGGCCAGGTCTGACTGATCATGCTAGACATGGGCTTCTCCCAAAAAACAACATGCTGCTATCAGGATTACCAACATTACATCTGCCTGGTTCAGAGTGAAAAAATGGGTCCCGCAAGGATGTGACTTTATGCCTGTGGGAAAACTGTCAATAACCTCGTCAACTCGTCCGTGCCTTTGTCCTGTCGAGACTTGATTACTGCAACAGCATGCTACTCGGGATTACAGCTGCTAGAATGAATCGACTCCAACTGGTCTTGAACCTTGCTGTGCGAGTGGTCTATGGATGTCGCCGGAGTGATCACGTAACTCCGCTCCTTAGAGACCGACTTCATTGGCTCTGGGTCCCGGAGAGGATTACTTACAAACGCTGTTGGTTTACTTTTCGTGCGCTAAGCGACCCAACCTGCCCGAGCTACCTCGCCTCACTTGTAAAGAGAACGACGGTAAATGATCGTAGGTCACATCTCAGGTCCAGACATCAGGGAAAACTCATTGTTCCTCTGCCATCCAAGACTGTGAAGATGGGGGAAAGATCATTTACACGAGGCAATCCTATACTGTGGAATACTCTGCCGGAAAACATTACTAGCACAGACTCTGTTGGACTTTTTACCAAGAACCTAAAAACCCACTTATCTGGATTGAGTTACCCGTAATTGTATGTGTGAACAGTAGCGTGTAGAGGGGGGGCGGTGGCCCCGGGCGCAGACCCAGGGGGGCGTAAAAATTGAGCTGATGACCTTTTTTTTTTTTTTTTTTTTTTTTTGCTCAGCGGGTACTCTCTGTGGACAACTTGGCCCCGGGCGTCGGCCACTCTCTACACGCCACTGTGTGTGAAGCGCTCTTGTCGTGGGCTCTAGCCCTGCTACTGCACTTAATAAATTGGCCTGAATAAATAAATAAATAAAACCTCAGGCACACTGATGACTTCGTTCTATTTTCCATGTCACCAGAGGAACGACAGGAACTGGTGCACTGTGTTGAGAAAGCTGCAAAAGAATACAGCATGATTATAATCAATGCTGCAAACATAAAAGTGACAAACACTGACAATATGTGACAATTTGATGCAGATCAGAATGGAAATCAGAATACTGGAACAGGTAGGCTGGTTTGTGTATTTGGGAAGCAAAGTAGCAAAGATGCAGATTGCAAAACCAAAGTGAAAAGCATTGATGATCAAATTAACTAAAATATCTAAGTACATTTCATTACATACTGCCGCCAAACTGCACCTGATTAAAACCTTGGTCTGACTTGTGGCAATGTATGAATGCAAATCCTGGATGCTAAAGAAAGAAAATGAGAACTGCATCCAGGCTTTTAAGAATAAATGATGTTTGCAGATCGTCTTGAGTATGTGCTGGTACGACTCCATCACAAACTACAAATTCCTCAGGTGTGCTTGCCTCAGCATGTGTGCATTGCTAATTCGCTACCAATCTTTAGAACAATATTAAATGGCATTATTTTGACCTGACGTATCCACCATAGATTGTCACCTGGTTGTCCAGCCGCATAACTTGGACTTGACCTAGATCTTGAATGTTTCGATTTGGTGTGCCACCGGCTGATGCTTCTGTGCATTATGAAGTGGTTCTTTAGAATTATTATTATTATTATCCAGGACAATTTATATAGCGCTGTACGCATGGTTTAAAATCCAAAATCAAAAGCGCTTTGACACCGCTGACATGTCAATGAAGTTCAGAAGTGGCGATGTTAAAATCCACTGAGATGATGGAAAAACTTTGCTGCCGTGAAGAAGTCCAGTGCAAAGTCCTTTAGAAGCGGTCCTTCAAGGAAAACTGTAGCCCCCTTGACATGCCAACGAGGAGCGGAAGATGATGTTCAAAGTCCGCGAATTGGTAGTAGGAGTTTCTCCGTGCGGGTATAACCACCGGAAAAGTTCCTGGAGAAGCGGTCTTCTCAAGAAGATAGTTCCATCATCGAAATCGCGAATCCGGAAGATGGAAAATCCAGCATAGTCCGAATGACAGCCAACCGCAGACCCGCCGAATTTTCTTGCGGCAGCCGATGCGGCTGACTTTGGCGCACACCCGACGGACGGCGACTGACTTGAACTTCCAGGACGACGGGGAAAGGTAGAGGACAGCACAAGACACATCGGAACCGAAGAGCGAACGCCGTCCTCGCTAAGATGAATGCTCGGCGAAGCCTGGAACGACCGTCGATCATCGCATGGCGCTATAACAATAGCCAACATGGCGGCGTCCTGCATAAAGCGGTGAAGATCGACTCGAGGCTTCCAAACGACGTCTGAAACAGAAGAGGACGGCTGAAACTCCTCAGAAAAAACCGACGGACGCCGAAGAAATCTCATCTCCGCGCAAGATTCACGCAGACGATTTTCAGAAATCACCAATCGACGACAAAACGTGGCATGTTGCAAAAACGCATGCATGGCAGCCATAGATAGGCGCCATAGATATTTAGAATTATTAGATTAGAATTATAGAATATAATTAGAATAGAATTATTAGATTAGATTAGTACCACTGCTGTAATATACTCTTGGCTGGGCTAGCAGGGCAACTTACGTATAGACTTCAGGCTGTGCTCAACACAGCAACACGTCAAGTCTATCGAGCTAAAAGATCAGACCAAGTGACACCACTTTTGTAATGAGCTTCACTGGCAACTAGCTCAACAGTGAATAGAATATAAAGTGGCCATCGTTCCTTAACGATACCTTCACGGTCAAGTGCTATTGTATTTGTGTCAGCTTACTTTTGCAAAATAAATGACATTAACACCCATCGACACCTACTACCCGCGTCCACCTGTTCTCTCATAGTACCATCATCACATCACATTGCCATTGGTTACCACAGGTTCCCATTGGCCTCTGCCAGAGTTTGGAATAGTCTGCCATTATCAGCAACTATGGCAAAGGCACTAGAGCAGCGGTTCTCAACCTGTGGGTCGCGACCCCCAAGGGGGTCGAATGACGATTTGCCAGGGGTCGCCCGAGACCATCAGAAATATGGGGTTGTCTCTTTTCTTGTTATTGTACAAAATTTCCTCAGTGGTAGTCCATGACGTACTAGTTGTTTTACTATAATAATATTGTCATTCGAGGATAGACATGGAGACAATTAAATAATAACGATTTGAACATTTTGATTGTCGTAGCATTATTATTTTTAGCAGATTTCATTGTGAAAACTAAAAATAATTTTACCGTTGGGGATCGCCACATAGTGGGGAATTAAATTAAAAGGGTCGCGGCACTATAAAGGTTGAGAACCGCTGCACTAGAGGCATTTTAATGAGAACTGAAAACTGTTCTGTTTGTCCGTAATTATCCAGAGCATTGATCTTTGTGAGATATACTGTATTTTCAATTGTTAGATGTCCTAGCAGTAGTTGTACCATCATCATCAATAACTGTGGGCTCAGTGCCTGTTGATGTCTGATGCAAGCATCACAGTTTTGTCCCAACCTTTTCTGTTTATAGCTATATGACATAGTTCTTGCAGACATTTTCCATACCAATCAGACATTTTTCACACCAATCACCAAGGTCATCACACCATTCCCTGTGTGGCCTTCTCTTCTTGTTGGACCCATCCTTTATATCCAGCATTATAGTCTTGATCTTTCTATCATCTTTCATACAACGAATATGTCCAAAGAGACACAGTTTCCTCTGCATCACTTTTTGCATCAAGGTTTCCTTTGGCTGGATTTTCTTGTATAGTTCCTCATTGCTGATTTTTTCTGCCCAGCCAATTCTGAGAATTTTTCTGTAGCATTTTCTTTTAAATGCTAAATTCTTCTCCAATTCTTTTGTGATGGTCCAAGTCTCACATATATACAAGAAGCTACTGAAAATACATATTTCAAGAACCTTCTTTATTCTGAGACTTATTGTTTTGCTCTTCCAAACATTGTCCATTGCCTTCAGATTTCCTAGGGCTTTTGCTGCTCTTATTGGTGCCTCTTTCTTGCAGTCCAGATCATGATAGATATTGCTGGATCTTCAGCATCTATGAGCTGCAGGTATTTATTCAAGCGGTGCTCTGGAATGTCTTGAACCTTCTTCCTGTATTATCTATCAGGTATCATGTTGCCTCTAAAGTTGGTGAAATTTTCCACTTTTTCTAATTTGAATCCATCCTCTTTGACCCTTCTTCCAATATCTTTCTGTCCAAACACCATTGTTTTTGTCTTTTCAAATTCATTGTACCATATGCCACCCTAATTATTATTTATGTGAATGATTTCTTTTAGACTTTAGTTCAGCAGGTTGCTGAGCAAAGGTCACTGTTGAACCAAATGAAAGATGTGAAGCCTACTCTGATCAGTTTAGCTGGACCAGATGATGCAATTAGAATTGACAGAATTTTTCAGGAGGATTTTAACAGGTTTTCTTTGCTGAACGCTGAACTGGAAATGCAATTTAAACATCTTGATAGCATCTATGACCAATCATCTCAGGTATTTAATGGCTTCTAATTTATTCAGAGTTTCTATTTTAATATTTATCAATATTTTAATATTTTATATTTATATCTATGTGTATATATATATCAATATTTTAATATTTATCAAATTTAATATATATCAATTTTTCAATATTTATCAATATGTCTATTCATCTTACTCTAAATTTTGTGCAAAGTCTGAATCAAAGTTTTTGTGTTCAGGTGTCATAAAAATTTTTAAAGTTTAATGCAGATGAAATTTTCAGATATTTCTTAATTACCGTATATACTCGCGGATAAGTCGAGAAATTTATGCCTTAAAATTCACTTTAAAATGCCAAGCCGACGTATCTGTGAGTCAATGTAATTTTCCAAAGAATTTTTGTAAAGAAACACATTTCCTAATGCATTACAGTGTTAAGTCATGTTGTGTCTATTTAAAGATGCATCTGTCAAAAGGGGTGGACGTCTGGATCCTCCTTAATCTACTGAGCACTGTTAAGCAGTGATAGATTGGGCCAATCAGATTCCGTTCAGAGTATATCAGACATTGTAGAGAACAAATACCTCAAGCCAATGAACTTTGGCCTGTAAACAGCTTGAAATGGATGGGTTGGGGGGAAGGAAGCAGCCGTCTGTTTGATTGTGAGGCCAACTTTCAGGCACTTGGCCTCAATGTACAGCAAATACCTTTGACCTGTAAACTGCTTGGAGCTGTTGGGTTGGGGGGAGAGCGACTGTCTGTTTGATCGTGAGGCCAACCTTCGGGCACTTGGCCTCTGTGTACCGCAAATACCTTTGACCTGTAAACAGCTTGGAGAAGTCGGGTTGGGGGAGGGGAGCGGCCGTCTGTTGACGGCCGCTCCTTCAGTGTGGATCGGCCATTATTAGGCAATTCAAGAAATCTGTAAACTCCTAAATTTCCCTGACAACTTATATGCAGATCATAGCACATTACTTAATTTTTTCCCAAAAACGGGATCGACCTATCTGTGAGGTCAACTTGTCTGCAAGTGTGTACGGTAGTTTTTTTAGCTGGACTTTTACAATATTTGCATGCAATTCAATTCTAACAGTATAGTTTTTTTATTGTGTTAAATGATTCGAGTTCTTTGTGCCACAAAGTCTATGCTCTGGGCATTGGCGAGTTGCAGAGTAAGCAACTTATTGATTTTTTGAAATTGAAAAATATGCAGGTTGATTTCGTTTTCCTGTTTGAATGAAAAGCAGCTGCCATACGCCCATACAAAGTTATATCTTATATGAATTAGATCATATTGTTTCATTGCTGTTGCAGTTGTCAAACACCTTGGACAACACACAAGACCTGCTGACAATGCTCTTTGAACAGTTATCACAGGCCGAACCGATATCTTTTTATGTTGATGTTCTGAAAAATCAAAGCAGTGATAATATTGCGCTTCTTAATGACTTGAATAGCAGGGAACCAGTTCTTCTTGATCTTCTAATGAAAGCTCAGATGCTTAGAAGTGCAAGTGCAGAACAGAATACTGGTTCTGATGGTAAGAGTTATAGAATTTTCACAAGATGGAAAGCGTGGTAAATTATGCATTGACTTTGAATTTTGTGGTCAAGAATGTGTGTAGCTATTGTTGTAGCTATCTAATATGTTTCCAACTACAGTGAAACCTCATTGTCTTGCCGCTGTCTGTACTTGTATATTTTGTGACGAGAGGTGAGGTTGGCAGCTTAATAGGGGCAGCAGGAAAAGAGGAGATTTCACACTGACACCTACACAGATGTATCGGCACAAATACCGTAATAGTTCTAACTCTAGACAGAAATTGCATGAAGAACTTGATGAAGTGAGCAGCAGAAAATGGTGCAGCTGCAGGGATCACTTGTAGCTGCTTTGTGCAAAGCTGTTCAGCTGGATATAACGATGCATGTTTGACTGAATCTGTGACTCATTTTGGGAGGCTTGCATCCTTCAAATTAGGGATCTTAACAAGTGCTGATCTGACAAGGACAAGGACTGACCCAACAAGGACAAGGACTTGCCTTACAAGGACAAGGACTGACCACCAATAAGAAGGACCATAAGGACTGACCCCTGAGGACAAGGATCAAAAACAAGGACCAGCCTCTGTTAGATAGAAAAAAAACAGAAAGAAAAATACCAAAAACCATTTAAATTCCAATCACAAATTATTGCATTTAAATACACAAGTATTTTTAGTAGCTGATCAGTCATGCAAGCGCAATTAGGTCTCGTTATTAGACCACTTTGCAGAAACACTCATTCAACTGGTGTTGATGTTGCAGAGGACCAAAGAATTCTGCTGAAGAGTTTTGAGAGGAGATAGAATTTATCTACTGTATTTTCGCGCATATAAGACACACCCGCGTATAAGACGCGGGTTTTGATGATTTGTGTTTTAAAAATTATTATGACAGTTGACAGAACTCCTTCCAATTCAAGGCCATCTCTCTCCTACCCTCCCTCTATCCTATCTCTTGCTTTCTACGGGCAGCCACATTCAGGTGAGATAGGATTGTAATTAACCAGGTAAGCTATGATTCTCCGCTGCCATTTTAAAATGGCGAACCCCTGGAAGACATTAATCATCTAACACTTAATCTTTATTCAGTAATCTGACCAATTCCAATCATCTTTCAATTTCATGTTGCTGCCGGCTGAGAGAAAGACAGACAGAGGGAGGGACAGAGATCACCTTGAATTGGAAGGGCTTCCCTCCACTGTTGCCGACAATCATATAATGTCTACACATAAGTTGCTTGACTGTCTATTGTGGAAGCTATTCAGAATTCTGATTAATCACAATCCTCATTCACTTAAAAGTCATTGCCTGCAGAGAGAGTGAGACAGACAGAGAGATACTGACAGAGAGATTGCCTTGAATTGGAAGGATTTCCCTCCACCATTTCTACTTGCTTATACTTGCAGTTTTTGATTTATTTATTGATGATGACTTAGATGCCAGTTCTTTGTGTTCCAAAAAATTTAAATAAGACACACCCGAGTATAAGACGCACCAAGGATAAGTCGAGAAATTTATGCCTTAAAATTCACAAAAAACACCAAGTCGACTTATCTGCAAGTCAATGCAATTTTCCAAAAAAAATTTGTGAAGAAGCACAATTCCTGATGGATTACAGTGTCAGCCATGCTGTGTCTATTTAAAGATGCGTCTGTCAAAAGGGGACAGGCGTCTGGCTCCTCCTTTCCCAGCTGAGCACCGTTGAGCAGTGATAGATTGGTCCAATCAGATTCTGTTGATAGTATAACAGACATTGTGGACAACAGATAATTCAAGCCAATGACCTTTGGCCTGTAAACAGCATGGATACTTTGGGAGGGGGAGGGGAAGGGAGAGGAACGGCGGTCTGTTTGACCTCACAGTTGACTTGGCCTCTGTGTACCACAAATACTTTTGACCTGTAAACAGCATGGATACATTGGGAGGGGGAGGCGAGGGGAACGGCTGTCTGTTTGACCGGCGCGTGCGACCTTGGCCTCTTTGTACCACAAATACTTTTGCCCTGTAAACAACATGGGAGACTTTGGGAAGGCGGAGGTGAGGAGAGCGGCTGTCTGTTTGATCGGGCAGTCCACCTCTGTGTACCGTAAATAGGTCTACTTTTGACCTGTCCGACTGTTGACTCAATTTCAGGGCAGATCGGCTATTATTAGGCAATTCAACACAATTTGTAAGCTTCTAAATTTCCTTGTCGACTTATACGCGGGTCATAGCAAACTACCTAATTTTTTACCAAAACACGGGGTCGACCTATCTGTGAGGTCGGCCATACCGCAAGTACCTACAGTAGCTAATTTGGTCCTTGTAAGGACTTTTCAAAGACTAAATCATGAAGAAAAAGACAAGGACTGACCTGCAAGGACAAGGACTATACCCACAAAGACATAGACCATATTGATGGTATTGGTCCTTTAAGGAGTCCTTAAGGACCAGGACAAGAATTAACATCACTGCTTCAAATGACAGTTGTTCATGTTGACAAAAATTATTTACATATTGGTTATTACATAATATTTATTCTTTGTGAACAAACAATAATGGATATTGGCAATGAATGACCCTTTTCTACCCACATTCTCTAATAGGTAATTTAAACTAAACTATCACTTTCACTTTCATTGAATTAATGCGTCATCAATAATTTGTAAAAACCACTTCATTTAATAATTTTAACAGACGTTTTATTGCTGTATAGTGCATTATGCATGCAATGAAGGCAATGGCATGACTCTCTGAATAGTGGTAAGATAAAGATTTCATTTAGCATAAAACATACTTGTTGACTTGGTGGTGAGAGCAAGGCAAGGATGGTGACTTTTAAGGTAAAATGCATGGAGGAAAGCCAGTTTCAGCTTAAGAATGGCAAGAGGTGAGTTTGGCAGCTTAATGGAGTACAAGATAATAAAGTTTCACTGTAATACATTTTATATGTGTTGCTTCATGATTCAGTATGTTGAATTGTTTTTATATATATATATATATTTAGATTTGACTGCTAAAGTCGAAGCAATCAGGGATAGATTCAAAGAAATTAGAGAAAAGGCAGAAAATCGTCAAAAAGCAATTGACTTGGCACATATTGAAGCAGTTGCATTTTGGGAAAAGCATCCTTTGGTTATGAATGCACTTAATGACTTGAAGGACACCATTAGTCAAGAGGAGCCAATTGCTTTGGAACCTATGATTATTATAGCACATACAAACAACATTCAAGTATGTTTATTTGTTTATTCAAAATTCAGTTTAGTTTGGTTTTTACCACAGTTGCAAAAAACATTGGAAGAATAATTGTTTAAACATAGAAAATTACAGAAATTTAAAAAACTTTGAAAACATTGAATAGAAACCGTTACCGACATTTTTCTGAGCGAGATTAATGAATGTGCCTTACCCACCCACGGGGAATCAACAACCAAGCCACACTATGCAAAACGACTGTGAAATGAAATAAACGTCAATAATACTGGCATAAATTTCAAAAGCACGGGTTCGCATTTTCTTACATTGCCTTGCTCTATGTTAGATGATACTGCTTGGAATTTATAATGTAGGTTTAACAGTTAAAAACCCACAACTGCGCCAACCAACAGCTACGCAGGTCCACAGCTGTAGGTCTTATCACAGTCGAGACAGTGCATTGTAACATGTGCAGTTCCCTTTCTAGCCATGTCATCAACAATTGCAATGTGATTCCACTCCAGCCCTTTGACTTTCAATATGGTTTCCTTTGCCTACGCTGACTACTGACGCAATATAACTATATTTCTGAAAAATGTAATTAAACGCTGCACAACAATGATGTCATAAAATGCTTACTCTATGTTGTATGTAAGTAAAGTAAGTACATGAGTAAGTAAAATCTCATGGATTTATATAGCACCTTGGAAAGCAGCATGACAGTAGCCGCTTATTCTTAGGCACTCAGCCTTTCTTAAAATAGCTATGGGAAAGATATATGATCAGCCAGGCAATAGTCA
Organism: Metaphire vulgaris; assembly: GCA_018105865.1. Lineage (NCBI taxonomy): Eukaryota > Metazoa > Annelida > Clitellata > Crassiclitellata > Megascolecidae > Metaphire > Metaphire vulgaris. Next base: position 4,378,124 of record CM030836.1, on the reverse strand, counting down.
ACATCCAAAGGGCAGTGAGGCTAGGTTGTTACAGCTATGGAGGAAATGATTTACCGTATATATTTGCGATAAAGTTGAGCAATTTAAGGCTAATTCACAGGCCTGATATCCTGACCTCGACTTATACGCGAGGCACCAACTGTCGGATAAAGTTTTCACACAGAGGATGTCGAAAATAATCAATTGCACTAAAACTTTGTGTAATTAATCACTTTCAACATACGCTACGGCATCTAAATAAAAGATGGCATCAGCGATTTTAAGATTTGTAATATATAGGCGCCACATAAATATTATTCGTAATGTATTGGTGCTACATAAATATTAAAACAATTTTTTAAAGATTCATTAAATTGTTCAAATTGCCAAGAATGAGCGAATAGCATGTTTAAAGTTTTCTTAATCATCAGGAATCAATTTGTGAATGTCAAAATCGTTCAGTTTCTTGATAGTTAAAAGCTAAAACGCAGCTTTTCAATCAAAATAATGGCGCCGTGCGCCCAGCTCGTGTTAATGTGAGTGTGTGTGTTTGTGTGGGTGTTGCAAAATGTAGGGGCAGTTTAGGCAGATCATTTTAAAAATGAAATGCTGATCTTTGTAGGCACTGATTAAAGAGGTAGATGACATTCATCAGGAAGTTCATCAGATGACTGATATTGGTAATCGAATTCATGTCCACATTGGAGAAGATAGACCTGAGCTGGAAAGGATCATTGAGGATACAACTGGCCTTTGGCAAGACATCTATGACCAATGCTGTGACAGACTTTGTGTTCTCAATGACATGCTCACTAAGGCAACCAGCTTTCATGAACAACTGATGGTTAGTGAGTGGGAGTTGGTGTTATTTATCGGTCTCTCGAATGATTTAATATATTTCAAAATTTTAATGCTCTATTAGCTCTGTTCATATTTATGATTCGTGATTTGCTTGAGTTTTAAGTATTTTATATTACACAGTTCAGTTTGAATCAAATTACTCCAGTAAATGGTCTCAAGATGTTTTATAAAAATGCATTTGTCTTATGGCCCTGTGTTCCTGTTTTTAAAAGCCTTGTTCCTCTGCTCATCTGCTCCCTTAGCCCTTTATTGTAACAACTGAAGGCAGTAACAAAATTGTGGAATAATTTCACTAACAGGTGGTTATCTATAATAATCCATTTTAATGTAAAGTAAAGTACTGTAAAGCAGTACTTCTCAAACTGTGGTCCGCGGACTGGTGCCAGTCCGAAAACCCTTCTTTGCTGGTCCGCAACATGAGTCAAGAAAAGTGTGAAAAAAGTTTCTTTGACAGTCCACAACGTGAGTTAAGAGAAATGAGAAAACGTGAAATATTTTCCCCTTCGAGGACTGTTTAAAACTGTGTAAAAACGAGATTATATAACATGCACAATAACTATAAAACTTATATTTGAATTTTAAAAATCCAAATTACAAGTTTAAAAAATTTTAAATTGCATTGGTTCCTGGTGCAAAAGGAAAATTTTGTGCCAGTCCGCAAAGATGAAAAGTTTAAGAAGCACTGGTGTAAAGTGTAGAGTCTCCAGCTGACTCTGCCTGTCCTATGTAGATGTATGTCTAATGCTGAACGTTACCTGCCTGAAACATAACTGGTATTGACTGGTGACAAGCTGCATGTATTTTCGTAGTTATTCACAAATGTGATCAGTTACTTGCAATCATGTCAGTATTGCATAAAAGTTGTTAACGTATATAGGACTATGAAATTGTTAGCAATGAAGGTTGGTATCTTTCAGCTTAGCATATGCAATTATGCACATTTTTAGTACTGGCCCTATTGCCCCTACACTCCTAAAAAACCATTTACCGTACACCTGCTCTCCAACTGCCCCTCTCCCTCTAATGCAACAACAGGAGTCAATAATGGGACCTGTGTAAATAATGTCACTAGCAGTCAACTAGTTATCGCTAATATTTCACTATAATGTAATTAGTCACTCCAATAGTATCTTCCTGTCCCACATAGATGTATGATAGACATCTGTCTTTATGTGAAGCATAAATGACTGCGAAAGTGCTCCAAACATCATCACTCAGTTCTGTTGACAGTTCTTGATTATAATTTTTTTACATGTTATATTTGGTTCATCTAATACTGCATAGTTATGTTCAGGACCGAAACTGATATATTTGTCTTACATGGATCAGTCAAAGTGCTGAGACAGAAATAGCGATCTTACAGGAGAATCAAGCCGAAATGTCAGTTTTGGGTGGCATTGGAGTTAAATTTAGCCTTGCTGTAGTTTACTTTTTTGTTATAGAATTTTCTTGTGTGGCTTCAACTTATTGAAAGTCGTACTGATGCACTTGGTCCAATTCCCTCAGATATTGATTCTGTAAAGTGGCAAATTGAAGTTATCAAGGTAGACTGCACTTGACTTACTTTATTTTGATTTCTATAATTTGACAAATGATACAAATGGTTCGTAGTGTTTAGTAAAAGTCACATGAAGCACTCACTATTCATTATTTATTTCCACTAAATGTTCACTAGTTGTGAATGTACCTTTGTTTATGTTCTCATTTTGTTTATCTTTATAAGATTCATTATGTAGCATAATTTTAGTTCATAGCAGTGTCTTCTTCATTTCCAGCTGTTATATTACCATATATACTTGTGTATCAGTCAAAAAATTTATGCTTTAAAATTCCATTTAAACTGCTGAGTCGACTTACCTGTGAGTCAATGCAAGTTTCAATAGAATGTTTATAAAGAAGCACATTGCTTAATGCATCACAATGTTAAGTCATGTTGTGTCTATTGAAGACATGTCCATCAGAAGATGATGGACATCAGGCGCCTCCTTTCTCAGCTGGGCACTGCCGTGCAGCAGCAGTTCCAGAATTTCTTTTAATTGGACTATCACAACAACTGGAACAATTGAAAATCCCACACTAATCTTAGCCCCAGACACTATGATAACCCCTGTCCCAGCTGCAAAAAATCTTGGATTTTCTTTTGACTCTTCCCTAAATTTTGAAGCCCACATATTGCAATTATCAAAAGCCTGTTATGCTCATATTCAAGATCTGAGGGTGGTTTGAATAGATCAGTAATTTATGAAGCAAGAATTATTTGTTTGGATGTAACGTGGTTGGAAATTGGAAGCCAGTGAAGGTTGTTAACTCGTTAAGGGGGGAATTAAATTTTACAAGACGTTGCCAATCGGGGTAATTAATTTTGGGAAAAGCGTTCATATGAACTGTGAACATAAATGTTGTAAATTTAGTACATCTCAGGCTATATAGAAGCTAAAGAAATGAGGTTTGCACCGTTGTTTAGCATTTTTATTGGTCTTTCGAACCATCCGTGTAACAAAAATTTTGGGGGTAGGGTACACTCTAAAGCCTAAAATCGGTCCCCTCCCTAAATTTTTGTTCAAAGCTCAATAGCAAAACGTTTTCAGTGGTGACCAACCTTTTATGAGCGGCAAAGTTATAGAGGGGTGTAATTGGAACAGAATAGTTCAAAAATTTTGAAGATCGGACCCAATTTGGGGTAGTTATAACTTTTTGAACCCTAGAACTCATTGCTCGGAGAAAAAAATTTTTTGCAAATTTCACAAGCTGAAAAAAATTACATGTCAGTATATTTCAGGCTATATAGAAGATAAAAAGATGATGTTTGCACCGTTGTTTAGCATTTTTATTGTTCTTTCTAACCATCCATGCCAAAAAATAAATTTTGGGGGTAGGTCCACTCTTCAGCCTAAAATCGGACCCCTCCCCAAAAAATTTTTCAAAGCTTAATAGCACAAAATTTTCAGCGGTGACCCCCTTATGTGAGCGGCAGATTTGTAGAGGGGTGTAATTGGAACAGAATAGTTTAAAAATTTTGAAGATCGGACCACATTTGGGGTAGTTAGGATTTTTGAACCCTAGAAATGACACTTTTACAAAGCAAGAATCCGACCCTCTGTCAAATAAAACCGATTTTCCTAGCTTATAGTGTGCACAATAGCTAAAAAAGAGCTACTATCTACTGATTGGATAACAACTAAAGTGACTTATTACATTAGAACGTTTATAAACAGTGAAACCCATTGCGGAACAGACGCTGAAGTAGCGCGCCGCATATATGCGGCGAACCCCGTTGGTGAACATTTGACGCGCGCCTCTTATATGCGGCGAACCACTTTAAGAGGTTAAGCATCAAAAGTTGAGATGTCAGAGTATCATGGAGCTTTAGTCACAAGCTGAGTTTGCAGCTTTTAGAACAGATTGCTGTGTAGAAAGCAGACTTTTGGGCAGATCAAGATAAAGTAAACTGCAGTAATATAACCTGCTAGCAACAAAAGTATGAATCAGAGATTTGGCTACAGACAGAGAAAGTGAAGAATGAATAACCCTTATTTTCCTAAGTTTTTAAAAACATGACCGAGAGAGTCTAGCAAAATGCTTTTTGAAGATCATGTTACTGTCAATGTAAATACCAAGGTTTTTGACACAATGTAAGAAAGTTAGATTAGAAAAGAGTTTATTGAGTCATAATCTGTCTTAGAATGCAGGTATTTAATGCCAAGCAGACAAGTTGAGTTTTGTCAGGGTAGGAGCGGATAATATACAAGCGATGCTGTTTGACTTTTCGGATGCTACACGACCCGTACTGCCCCGACTATCTGGTCGCACTAGTGCATAGAGCGACGTCAAACGAGCGGTGATTGCACCTACGATCCAGTAATCAAGTCAGGCTTCTTGTCCATCCAAGACTGCAAAGTTTGGAGCAAGATCCTTCACACATGGGAACCCAATTCTGTGGAATTATCTCTGAGAGACGATGTAACTAAAACTGATTCTGCCAGACTTTTCGCTAGGAATTTAAAAACATATATTTAGACTTGGATATGATTTATGTGTGTAAGTGCTCTTGTTGTAGGCATCAGCCTTGCTACTGCACTATAGAAATTGTCTAATAATAATAATAATAATAATAATAATAATAATAATAATAATAATAATAATAATAATAATAACATGAAAAGATCTATGGTGTTCTTTTGAAAAGCATTTTCAGTTTCAAATTTTCAGACAATATCTGATGAAGTGCAGCTCAGAAGAATTACTGTGGAGGAACTGAATGAAGCCGCTCAAGCACTTACTTGTGATCTTCCTCCGCCACAAACTGATGCTATCACTGAACCCATGTGCGATGTCAACAGACGATGGCTTCAAATACTAGGAGTTGTAGCCATTAGAAAGGTGAGCCACAAACAAACTGATCATTTTTTCATGTAATATTATTAACACCTGTTCACCTGTCGTTCCCCCTCCGTCGAAGACACTCAACTTCAGCGAACGTTCTTTTCCCGAGAAACCTCTGCTATCATAACAATGGAACAATTACGGCTACAGTGTTGGCTACAGTGCTGGCCACTTCGCCACTTTAGAGGACTTTGCGACCAAATTAAAGACTCGCCTATTTAACATCTCGTTCCCGTGTTTTTTGTAAAGCGCCTTTGACTTTGGCCCTCGCTATGCTACGGCGCTATATAAATTGTCATGAACAATAACAATAACAGACAGCTGAATTTCATTTAATTTCATTTCAACATTCAAGGGTGTGATTAAACCTAATGCGCCTTGACTGATTGTTCAAACACAGAGGTTTTAAGACAATTTAGAGTTATCGGATGTGATACAGCTTCATCTTGTAGAGATGACAGTTCCAGAGGGCTGAACCCAGTGCTCGGAATGAGCGGTCTCTGATTTTGGTGTTCGTTCAGGGAACTCTCTGAGTTCGGGTTGTGATTGATCTGGTGGTGATTGATCAATTCCGGTTAGAGTGTCGAAGTAGCTGGCAGTCTTTTGTTAGATATTCAGGTGCCTCTGCCCGGAGACATCTGAATGGACAATTGTTGAATAGACAACTGTTTCTAGCATTCCAATCCTCTTTTCAAATTTGTTTATTAACCCTATGACATTATTTAAATTTTTTACATCTGTTACCGTGACGGCAATTTATTTTTTCTAGAGAACGCGTTATTTAAATATTTTTAAATACTTCAGATTTTCCAACTTTGAAGCTAAGGAACATTTTAAAGTGCTATGAAGGTCAGATTTAGTATCGTCCCTTTATGATTTAGTGTAGTTGCAGTGGTGTTGATGGAGTCCAGTCCCATGCTTTGATTGCATTATCTATCACACACACAGCAAAATCAGATCCAACATTGTAGTTCACCTTTTCCTTGATTTCATTGCCATCTGAGTCTTCAAAATCGCTCAGACTCAACTCTAACTTGCATTTGCTATCAGCTGATGATGAACAACAAACTCCTCCTACCACGCTGTGGCGTCATGCCATCCTCCGTGGCCATGGTTCCAAGGTAACGCAATGGTCCTCCGCTGGCTACGCGAGAAGATGAGATGATGATTCATTGCTGCTTTCTAAGAGAATTGGCCTAATTTTGCTCTATATTATCCTACTTTGCTGCCATTTTGAATGTTATAGTTGAATGCAAAAAGAGGGTAGTCTCCAAAAGCTATTGATTTCCTAGCTTTAATATAGAAAATATTTAAAAAATTGCTATCTCCATCTGGCACATAAATGGACACTAAATCCATGTATATATTTATATTATTTCCCTTGTTTACATCATTATTGCCAATAAGCTGTCAGCTTGCAAAGTACTACCCGACTCCCTCTCAAAGTAGCTGGATGACGAAAGATAATGCAACCCGAGCAGTGTTCAGGGTAGCTAGTAAAGGGGTTAAAACATTTCTGAAATTTTGCAGATTTCTGAAATTTTGTCTGATAATTCAATAGAATTTGGATACCAAGTGTCCTGCAATGGTTTGAGTCACAGTCTGTGTGATTAATATATGATGCTTATATATATTATTTAATGCTTTTCCTGCCTGCATATTGTTATAGTTTTTTTTATTTCCATTGGTTTATTTCAAATTGTCTGATAAAATTGTGTTATTGTTATTAAACATGTGTTTGTGTTGTGCCATCGAAGACCAGCGAAAAAGCTATGTTTTGAGATCTAATTTATACTAATTATTTTGGGGTTAAATTGTAAGATATTAGATATTTGGACAATTAAACCATTGTTTGATTTTCAGTTTTGTTATTTTTGGTCTCTTTGTCTTCATAGAATGAACTGCAGCAGGCTTTGCTGAGTCTCAGTGAGTTCCAGAGTGCTGTTAATGAGCTGATGTCATGGCTTGACAGGACTTTGGTACTAATCAACCAGCCACCATCAATCTATTCTGAAATTAAGACAATAGATGCTGAATTAAATGAAATAAAGGTCAGTTATGGATCTAAAAACTGCTTATCTTACTAAATTATGAAAATCACAATAAGATTATATTTCAGTTGCTTGGAAAAAATTGTGCTTCAGCATACAATAAGACAAGAATGGTGACCCATCAAATGTGCGAACGACATTTGCGCGCCGACATTTGCACGCCGACACTTGCGCAACGACATTTCTGTGATTATTATATAACTAGGTGTTTACCCGTCAAAAATGACGGGGGAGATTGGCTGTTCTACCACCCGATTTTGCGCAAATGCAATAGCATTTTATGACGGGGGAGATTGGCTGTTCTACCACCCGATTTTGCGCAAATCCAATAGCATTTTGCGCAATTAATTGTCCTTAACTCGCCGCCTTTTCCTTCAACCGAGTTAACGTCCATTCGCATGAATTTTCTGAAACTTGATAGTCAAGGTAAGTGTACTGATTTGGCAGTGTCAAACGACATGCAGTGCTTGATTCTCTTGTTTGCTGTGCTGCTTTTGCACGCCAAGCAACAGCCTGCTCCTCATTCTCACTTGATTGTCGGAAAGCTCGTGAACGCTCGACTTTTTTGTTTTGCATGGACGGTTAGAAAGAGGAATAAAAAAGCTAAACAATGGTGCAAACCTCATCTTCTTATCCCTTATATAGCCTGAGATGTAGCAAATTCAAAAAAATTTGGAAACTTTCTCAGAATTCAAAACTTACGCGAAATTCGCTCATAATACTTATGTTCAAACATTGGGGTCATCGAGTTAGAATTGATAGATCTTTTCCAAATGTCAACCGACTTTCAAACTTTTTGGTTTATTTTGTTCCTCTGACATCCCTTAACAACTTTTCCGCTGACCAAAGTGGGGTTACCGCTGAAAATATTTTGCTAGGGGGCTTTAAACATTTTTCGGGGGGAGAGGGTGATATTTTAGGCCGTAAAGTGGACTCTACCCCCATTTTTTTGTTTTGCACGGACGGTTAGAAAGAGGAATAAACAATCTAAACAATGAATATATAAACCTCATCTTTTAGCTCCTATATAGCCTGAGATATAGCAAATTTAAAACGTTATATCAATCATTTCTGAAGAACTTTCCAAAAATTAAAAATCCCCAGTCAAAGTAGCTGGTGTCTGAAAATTTAATCCCCACTTGAGGAGTAAAATTTAAAAAAATAGGTATTGAGGCTAGGAAGGAATATATATATATATATATATATATATATATATATATATATAATAACGGGAGCAGGGCATTGGGAGAGGAAGGGAGATTTGGGAGGAGGAAAGTGGGTTGCATGGGGTTTGAGCAGCGTTGTGTAGGTTTGGAACGGGGCTTGGGCGATTGGGGAAGGGATGGGGAGAGGGAAGGGGAAAGGGAAGGGGAACAGGGGTTTGCATATGGAATGGGTTGGGGCAGGGGATTTGGAGAGGGATGGGGAGGGAAAATGGTTGGGGAGAGGGAAGGGAACGGAAGTTTGGGGCCGTGGCCGGAATGGGTTGGGGCCGGGGTGATTGGGAGGGCGATTGGGAGAGGGAAGGGGATGGGGAGAGGGAAGGAGAACGGGGGTTTGGGGCCGGGGCAGGAATGGGTTGGGGCCAGGGGCGATTTGGAGAGGGATGGGGAGAGGGAAAAGGGTTGGGGAGAGGGGGAAGGGAACGGGGGTTTGGGGCCGTGGCCGGAATGGGTTATTTTGGGGTGATTGGGAGGGCGATTGGGGAGGGAAGGGAACGGGGTTTGGGCTGGGGCTGGAATGGGTTGGGGCAGAGCGATTTGGAGAGGGATGGGGAGAGGGGAAAAGGGTTGGGGGAGGGAAGGGAACGGGGTTTGGGGGCGGGACTGGAATGGGTTGGGGCCGGGGTGATTGGGAGAGGGATGAGGGAGGGAAAAGGGTTGGAGAGGAAGGGGAAGGGGTGGTTTGGGGCCGGGGTGGAATGGGTTGGGCAGGGGCGATTGGGATGGGATGGGGGAGATGGAAGGGGGGATGGGGAAAGGGAAGGGGAAAAGGGGTTTGGGGTCGGGGTGGGAATAGGTTTGGGCCTGGGCGATTAGGAGAGGGATGGGGTGAGGGAAGGAAGACGGGGGTTTAAGCTGCAATTAAGACGCTTCGTTAAACGCTCCGGTTTGATTAAACAATATTTGGTTGTCAATGACAACAGCGTCTTGCAATACCCGCCGTGTTGCGGACGGACGCGACAGACATCGAGAATTATATAATAAGATAATACGGGTTAGGGTTAGAGTTAGGGTTTGATTTTGGGTTTTATTTTGGATTATGATTAAGGCTATAGTTACTAAAGCACGGATGACTTTTAATATATAGCGCAATTCATACTTCCTTGAAATACGCGCTAATGTCGGCGTGCAAATGTCGATTTTACGTTCGCGCATTTGTCGTAGCGCAAATGTCGGTCGCACAAATGTCGGGCGCAAATGTCGGTCTGCGCAAATGTCGGTGAACCGACAAGAATAATATTGGCATTATTTCTGCATTTAATTTTAAGGAAATTGAGAGTTGTTTTATTGAATGCTAATCAATTTATATTTTTCTTTTAATACAGAAGCATCACACTGTGCTTTGCTTAGAAAATTAGGGTCAAAATCCTTACAATCCTTTATGCAAGTTGATTGTCTTTGTGTTTAGCTTATTGAGAATGAACTTAAAGATCATTATTGCCACTTCAATCAATTGTCAAAAGAAGCAAATGAAAAGTTTCAAACTGAAGACAGCACCAATGCTCACCTTGGAAATAAGACACAAGAATTGCTGAAAGAAGTTCAGATAAAACTTCAGCTAGCCTCAGAAAAGGCCATAGAAAAGCAAAATATACTGGAAGAGGCTTTGTTGAATGTAAGTTGCTAAATGTTGTTTGCTTTCATAGTTGAAATTACCATTATTTTAAAATAAGTTCAATTTTTAGAAACCACTATTGTTTGCTTGAAAGCATTTGCACTTTCAGTCCTTGTGTTCTTCTCATCTTGTGACTTTTAATTGCTTGATAACAATTTTAATGGCTTGTCGATGCATTAGTTCTTGGTTTGCTGCACTACCTGTGCTGTTGCTGATATAATTATTTTGAAGTTAAATTGTAAGAGATCTGTGGACTTCAGCCATTGTAGTTGCAGTTCCATCATAATCAGGTTCTACTCTGGTAATTAATTTATTATTTATCTAGTGTGGTAAATTGTTATATCTTTACAACCTAGGGATTTGTTACCTTATCCAGCACTAAACTTTTTGCTAAGGCATAATTCTGTCAATGATTCTTACTCTTATATGATATTTAAAAGGTCGTTGAACTGAGATCCCAAGTAGCCTCAGCACTGCTGGCATGAAGCTCAGCTTTAGACCTGCAGTAATATCTGCCTTTAATTATAATTCTTTCAATATTCTTAAGTGTTCTAAATGTGAATTTGCTTAATTTCACTTGTAATTGCCAGTGCTTTAGACTATTAAACTTAATTTAAATAGCGCTGTGCTAGACATGCTTGTCTTTTTATATTATTAGGACTAAGTTGCCTCACACCTTCTCTGCAGTAGTTTTGGTAGATTATAATTAAAATTGGTAGCTTCTATAGCACTTTTATGAAGTTGCTGCATCGACATTGGTTTCCAAAATGTCACATATTTTTTTTCAGCCTGTAGTTCCAGGTGTTTGACCCATTTACCGGCAATCCCAAAAATCTGGGTGCTGTTAGCACCCATTGTGCAACAATCCCAAATATATTCAGGCACTACTTTCCAGACCGCTCGTTAGCAGGCAATCACAAGTATTTTCGTCAATAATCTAAATATAGCTTCAGTAACTATTTAATCACCAAATGTAATCATTATTATTGTTATTTTTATTATTATTATTTCAAGACAATTTCTTAAGCGCAGTAAACATGGCTATAGAAGCAAAGTCAGAGCGCTTTACAAAAACGAGCTGTTAAACAAATGCATCTTCAACTGTTTCCGGAACCGATCAGGGAGTGTCTCAGTTGTCACTGTCTTCAGGAGCAAGTTCCACGAAGCAGGGTTTCCGCACCGGAAGGATCTGTCACCGAAACCCGCTGTCTTGAGAAGAGGAGGGATGACTAGTTGATTACTGTGACCCGACCGAAGTAGAGAACGGCGTTCGATCACCGTGGTTCTTGCGATCAGCTCGGTGAGGTATGTCGGGCAGTGAGGGTCATTTAGAACACGGAACGTAAGCCAATGCCACTTGAACGCTGCCCATTCTGGGATCCTTGACCAATGTAGTCGGTCCCTCAGGAGTGGAGTGATGTGTGCTCCCCATCTTGACCGATGGATAAGGCGTGCCGAGATGTTCAGTACCGCCTGTAGTCGACTTAATTGACTGTGGAATGCCGTACAGAACACTATTGCAGTAGTCGACACGAGCAACCACTAGTGTTTGGACAAGGTCTGTCGCAGCTGAGGTAGGCAGATAGCGACGTACTTGTCTAATCCGATGCAAGTGATAGTAGCTTGATTGGATGATGTTATTCAAGTGTCCATCAAACGTAAGTGACTCATCAAGGAGCACACCCAGTAGACGCAACTGTCTACAGGGTGCTATAACAACTCCCTCCACAGTGAAGTTGGAATGATCGATGAAATGACATTTCCATGGAGTGGCCAGCCAGAGGAATTCAGTTTTTGCTGGGTTCAACGATAGTTGATTTTGGTTGGTCCGTACCAATGTTCCCTCTAAGCCATGCGGCGTGTGCACGCACAAAGGTTGCAAAGCAAGCGCACAGAGGAAAACATGGAGCGCACAAATTTTTGAAAGTTTTTCCATTGCTTTCTTATCATACACGTAGTTACCGATAAAGAGTCACGCTTTGTTGTGAACTTGTAACGGCTCCATACAATTAGCCTACTAACTTATGGTCTAGAATAGGGGCAAAAGGTCTTCTATTTAATGATTTGTGCAAAGCACGCGGTTCCAAATATCGATAAAATTAAAAGAAGAGAAAACCAGCAATAGAAATGTTTTATAATAAAGATTTGAAATAGTTGACGTATAGGCCTAAACGTAAAGGGAAAAGTGGGAAGAACTGAACCCTGTACCTTCCCCATTCCCTATGGTAGCATCTAAAAAATGGGGGACTTGCGCCTAGAGGCATAACAAAACTTTACGCATAAAAGAACTTTACGCCTATGTTTGAAATGAAAACGAATAGCAACTTCATTTAAGAGTTCATGGTTTCGCTTGGTTGTGAACCGTTTCAAGATATAGCAAATCGAACGGATATAAGAGGAACATGTCTGACATTCAGCGCAAACTGTGAACCACAATTTAGCTTTATGAATATGTTGAAGAACAAGGAATCAATTAGAGCAGAGTTTACCAAACATTTTGGAACTGCGACCCACTTCAGCGGTTTTGTAACGTGTCGCGTTAACGTGTTATCCTTATCATAGCATGTAATATAAAAAATGCATTAGGCCATCTGGTGAACGTTGGTTGAAAGGAATCTTCTAAGTTTTGAATAAATGGCAGTGGAGTTTCAGAGCAAAATGGTCGGAATACACTTTCCTTGCGTTATTGTGAAATAAGATTAAATTTTTAAAAGTACGTATAGACCAGGGTTTCCCAAGCTTTTGGAATTGTGCGACTCACGTCAGTGGCTTTGTAACATGCTGTGACCCTGCAAACTTATTGTAGACTAAAACTGTGTAAAAGTATCATAAAACACTAATCATTTTAGTACAAGCTGTATATGGAGGATTGCATGCATATAAATTTCTTAAGACTGAGCCATGCGACCCACTTTTGGGAAACACTGAATTAGAAAACTACCATCTAGACATGACGATGCGCATTAAGAGTCGTCTTCTTAGAGGAAGCGTAACTAACCTGGCTCGAATTGGCACATAGTAGGGATCGAAGAGAAACTCTAAATGTATGAAAATCATAATCCCTTTGCAAATTTCAAATTTGTAATGCTTCATTTCTCATGCTTGAATTTTTAAACTAATGAATGTCTTATATGGTTAAACCGCATGTGTAATCATAGTCGTAAGCTTCTATTAGGCCTCTAGACTTGAGTTCCACTTTCTGAAAGGTTACCATAAGAAAGAGAAGGTATAGGGTTTGCGCCCAGTGGCGGCTCTAGGATTTGGCAAGTGGGGGGGCTGTTGGGGTGGCAACTTCTAATCATGGGGGGGCCAACCATTTGTTGTTTAATGTATGTAGCATTAAGTATAGGGTCCCAACTGGGGGCCACTGGGGGGGGGCAGGCACTCAATAGGGGGACACGGGCCCCCCTGGTCCCCCCAGTGGAGCCGCCACTGTTTGCACCCCCACCATTTTTTCATCCAAGTTAACACCAATGCATGTGTTTATATTCTAAGCTGGTGGGAAAATTGTAAAAAGTGTATCATTGACCAATGAGAGTGTTCTGAGACGTATTAACTTGTTAGCAAATAAGTAATGCTGATTACGGACAAATTCTGGGCACGCACAGAAGTTGATTTTCCATGTAAAATTTTGCACACAAGAAATTTCATGTGCACACAAACTACAAAAATTTAGAGGGGACATTGGTCCATACCCGAACTTCTGTGATACAGGCCTCAGCTCGTGTGCGAAGAACTCCAGCTTCCGGCGGTAGACATCAATATATCAAGAATTATCTAGGATAATTGTGAAAAAACACCTTTCTTCATCCTATCTCCAGGCATAGTTGATAGTGGAGAATCTCTGGCCAAAATGGCAGTAGGAGACCCATGTGCATGACATGCTAGTGGGAAGTGGTGGTGAATTGTCTGAATTTGAAAGCAAAAGCAATGTTCTATGATCTCAGACTGAAGTTCTCTTGGTTTGATCTTGGGTGTGTGTTCAGCCATATACCGTAGTCAGCTTTCATGACTCACCTTTTCGAGTCTCTGAGTCAAAATTCAGCAGTAGAGGATGTAGAACCATAAAAGGATACTAAATCTGACCTATGTATCAATTTCTTATGTTTCCTTAGCTTTGAAGTTTGAAAATCCTAAGTATTTAAAAATATTTTGAAATAGTCTGTTTTTTCCAAAATGAAATGGCCGCTATGATAACGGCTTTGCAAAAGTTTCATGGACAGTAAAGGGGTTATGGATGAAACTTTTTATTATTATATTATTATAAACGACAATTTATATAGCGCTATATGCGTGGCAAATGCCATAGTCAAGAGCACTTTACAATAGTCTCTAGTAGGAAATGTTGAAAAGATGCGTCTTAAGTTTCGCTAAGAATCGGTCGGGGGTGGTCTCCCTCGTTATGTTCTCTGGGAGGGAGTTCCACAATGTTGGGTTCCCCCCTCGAAACGGATCGGTCTTCAAATTTAGCAGTCTTAATGGGTGGGGGATAACAAGCTGAACTCGACGTCTAGAGCGAAGCCGCGAACGTCTGTCAGTTGATGAGGGTCGGTGTACCAGTCTCGAAAGGTACTGCGGACATCACGGGTCGTGCAGAGCCCTGAAGGTAAGCCAACATCGTTTGAAAGTTATCTATTCAGGAATCCGAAGCCAGTGTAGGTGGTCTCGCAGTAACAGTGTAACATGTTCATTCCACCTAGCTCCAAATATAAGCCGCACAGAAATGTTAAGTACTGATTGAAGACGGTTCAGCAGGCTGTCCAGGAGTTCGAGTAGTAGACTGTTACAATAATCCACACGTGTCAGGATAAGAGCGCGAACTAATTTGATCATGTCCAGTAACGGTAGGTAACGACAGATCGCTTTAATCCTGCGCAGGTGGTAATATCAGGTATGAGTCACACTGTTTAAGTGCCTGGAGAGGGAGAGCGTCTCATCCAGGAGAACTCCGTGTAGATGTAGCTCAGTCGTCGGCGCGATGTCGACCCCATCGATCGTGAACGGGTTGTGGTTGATCAGATGACTCCGCCTTGGGGTGGCGAACCAGAGGAACTGAGTCTTTCTAGGGTTAAGGAATAGTCAGTTCGCGTTTTTATTGTTCACTGTCAAGTGTCTGGACTGCTATTGTGGACTGGTCGGTGTGGCCGGTAGAACTCTAGACTAGATACATGCTCGAGAATGCTACGACACTGTCTTTCAAACTATTAAATTTTCACCAAGATCACAGGTCAGCCATTTGTAAATAATGCATTATTTACTGCCATTTGATCTGTCAAGCGTAAACTAACGAAAGCGCTAGATAACTAGATGTTGCTAACGAAAGCCTTAAATATCTAGCCTCCTTGGCGTTAGATTAATTTTGGAAATGACGTACCGAAAGCATTAGATTATTTCTGTAGCAAAATGACGTCATTTAGGCCTGCTTAAAAATTACAGAAGACGCTTGAAATACAAATGCTTTGGAAATAGAATTCAGTGACTAGAGGTAATCATTGGATAGCTGATATTAGTATCATATTTACTTTATTCATAATATGCACTTCTTTATATAGTGCCTTATTACAATTCAGTCCATATATAGCCTAAAGGTGCCATTTCAAGCATGTACCAATATTTGAATAATTTATATTGAAGAAAATATGAAATATGAAGAAACAAGAGGAATTTGTATTGAATTTTGCTAATATTGCGCTATATAAATATCAATTTGCATCATATAAATGAAAATCGCACGTGCAATACAGAAGGTTACCTTGGTTTTGTGATGTACCAATATTTGAATAATTGATATTGAAGAAAACACTAAATGTGAAGGAATGAGCAAAAAATTTAGAAATTTGCTAATAATGTGCTATATAATTGGTGCCATATAAGCAAGGATTGCATTTTTTACCAACAAGATGTCCCATTACCTGTCCCAAATGTCTACCACGCACCAGCGTCAAACATTTACCGCTTGTGACAACGCAATTCTAGTTACTGTAAACTAATAACGTAAAGTAAAAAAAGAGTCTGACACGAAGGCGACCTGGAAGCTTCTGAACTCGCTTCTGGGGGAGGATGATAACTCAACTGCACATCCGGGCTTTACTACAGAGGACTATCACCGACACATCGAGGAAAAGATCAGTAGAGTTCGAGGAAGGACGGCCATGGTGGGCCTGGCGACTTTCTCTTCTTACGACGGCCCACATCTCACGGCATTTTCTGCCCCAACGCTCGAAGAGGTGATGACAGTGGTGCGATCGTCCCCGAACAAACACTGCTCCACTGACCCACTCCCTACGTGGTTCTTGAAGGAATCTATTGCAGAGCTGGCACCATTTCTGACGACGCTCATGACGACTTCATTAGAAACTGGCGAATTTCCATCGACGTGGAGGCACGCGATTGTAGTCCCTCACCTGAAGAGATCGGGACTGGATTCGTCCGACTTCAATAACTACAGACCGGTATCCAACTTACCTTTTCTCTCCAAGCTGCTGGAGAAACTCGTAAACAAGCGGCTGGTGGGACATCTGTGCGAGGATGGGCTAATGCCTACAGAGCAATCTGCCTATCGTCGAGGATACTCCACAGAGACTGCCATTTTAAAAATCCTTAATGACCTGGTGGATGCGACATCGAATGGACGAGTAGCACACTTCTCTGCCTACTCGATCTTTCGGCAGCGTTTGATACGGTGGATCACCAGATCCTCACCCGGCGACTGGAGATATCTTACGGTCTGGACGGCCTTCCACTTCTCTGGATCAAGAGCTATCTAGCTGATAGAACACAGGCAGTGTGGTGGAACAATCAAATGTCTTCGGAGCGTCAAGTTCAACATGGTGTGCCGCAAGGATCAGTCCTAGGCCCCTTGCTATTCATACTGTATACAGCGGATGTCCATCGCGTCGTCAAGGCTTTTGGTCTTACGCCGCATAGTTATGCAGACGATGGACAGATCTACTCGTCGTGCTTACCCTTGGAAGTGGAGCGACTATGGATTCGTTTCACTGACTGTATAGCAGCTATTGTTACGTGGACGGAAGAGAATTGGCTTGCACTGAATCCGGCCAAGACGGAATTTCTGTGGATGAGCACCTTTACGAGAAGGCATCTGCTAAGTCAGATTGGATTTGTGGTGGGAGATGCAGCCATTGCTCCCTCCGAGAGCTTACATCTTCTGGGAGTGTGCCTAAATGAGACTCTATCCTTTGATTCGCACGTTAGCAATCTGATACGCTCCTACCACTACCAACTGCGGAGAGTGAGGTCAATTCAACGGTACTTGCCAGTGAGCGCGGCTATCAAGCTAGTGCTGCCCCTGGTACTGACGAATTGATTACTGTAATGGTGTGCTTCTTGGACTTTCGGATACTAGACTGAACCGCCTACAGTCAGTGCTGAACCAAGCTGCACGAGTGATCTTCAGCTGTTGCTGGGATGACCACGTCACTCCTCTCCTTAGAGATCGACTCCACTGGCTCCGTGTTCCACAGTGCATTATCTACAAGCGCTGTTGGCTTACATATCAGGCTTTACACGATCCACTCTGTCCCGATTATCTAACTGTGCTTGTACGAAGATCGACTGTGATCGAGAGGAGATCGGTTCTCAGGTCCAGTCGGAGAGTGCAGTTGTTGGTCCCTCCCCCGTCCAAGACCCCTAAGTTTGGGGAAACATCATTCGCACGGGGGAATCCCGCCCTGTGGAACTCTCTTCCAGACAATGTGACTGGAGTAGTCTCAGCTGGACTATTCATTAGAAATTTGAGGACACATTTATTTAATGTTGGATACGAACTGTGTTAAGCGCTTTTGTTGTAGGCCTTAGCCTTGTCTACTGCGCTATAAAAATTGTAAATAAATAAATAATATCTTGCCCGTATCACGTACGGGATTAACGCTTTAGCATGGGTTTTCATGCCCGTATCACGTATGGGATTAACGCTAAGGAGGTTAGAATTTGCTAACGAAAGAGCACTAACTAACTAGTATTTGCTAAGGAAAGCTTTAAATACCTAGAATTTGCTAACAACAGCGCTAAATAACTAGAATTCGCTAACAATGCTAGTATTTGTTAAAGAAAGCGCTAGCTAGAATTCGCTAACAAAAGCGCTAAATAACTAAAATTTGCTAACAAAAGCGCTAAATAACTAGAATTCACTAACGGGACTAGAATTCATTATCGAAAGAGCACTAAATAACTTGAATTTGCTAATGAAGAGCACTAAATAACTAGAATTTGAAAATGAAAGAGCACAAAATAACTAGAATTCGCTAACAAAAGAGCGGTATATGCAGTATAAAATATTACTAAGAGGTTACCAGTAATTTCCGGTTGAGACCGTGACTTATGCTCTGCAGCAACTTATAAATAGAATTAACATAAATTTTTGCAATTTTTAGTACCTTTTGTACCACAGCAACGGCTTATACAGTAATAGGACACGCATAAACTCCGCCCATGGACATGACGTCATGCGTGCCATGCGCGCTCTATGTGTGTGAGCGCTATACAAATTTTTTAAAGCATAAACTGCCCAAAAGTGCACGGTATATGCATGTGCGCGGTATACACGTGTGCGCAGTATATGCGTGAAAATACGGTAATAATTGTTGAAGTTTAGATTCATTTGCAGGTGAACTACTTCTGTAATTGAGGCATATGTTTTATGCTGTCCATTGTTTCGGAGCATCATTTCTTTTGATTTTGAGAACATTTATGTGGTTTTATTTGATTAAATATTCCTATCAAAGAACAGCTCTGTTTTAGCATTATGATCATATTTCTGCACAAGAACATTTCCTTGAGTCATATTTATTTGGATTTGTTTTTCATTTTATTTAAATTTTAGGCAAGGTCTTTTTACAATGATCTGAATGGATCAAAAGAAAAACTGAGCAAAATGGAATGTTACATTTCTAGTTCACCAGCACTTGGAATGCTTCCGGAAACAATCCGTGCTCAGCAAGATCAGTTCAAGGTAAAACAAGATTTCTGTGTTTGCCTGTCATGACCATTGACCTAAGTTTTATTTAATTGCTAAATTTATTTTTAAGTTGATTTCATTGCTAAATTTAATTTTATTGAGGATTTAAAATCTTATGTTTCCTTAGCTTCAAAGTTTAAAATTCTGAAGTATTTAAAAATATTTTGAAATAGTGTGTATTTCTCCTAAATTAACTGGTAATGATAAAATTAAAATTGCATGGTAAGATAAGGGTACAGGTATTGCAATTTCCAGCTATTTAAATGTCTTATATCCATTTGTCATTATATTTGGCCATCATCTATGTGACATTTGCAACATAATTTCTAACATGTAAACTTTCACTTGTTCTTATTTATTCGCTTGGCTTAAAATTTTAGCTACTGATATTTCACTGTGCCTTCTGATTATGAATGATTATATATGTTGTTGTCCTAGTAATAGAAGACTAGTAAAATATTTTAGAAAAATCAGGGGAAATGAAAAACTATTTTTGAGCATTTTGCTTGGTGAACTTTACAAGAACATGTAAAAGCTGAAGCGGAGAGCTGCCTAATTGTTCTAATTTTCTTTTAAAATTTTGTTCACGTACTTTTCTGCTTTCAGTAGTGTCCTTACTGATGTAAATTTTATAGTAAATGCAGACAATTTGATTAACCCAGTTTTGAATATTCAGTACAGTTCTGTTGCAGATTTTGGAAGTTTCCCTTGTTGCAGGCCTGTTCAGGGCCTGGTAACATAATATTGATATGCATTGTTTTGCATTAGTATTTGACACACAGGTGGCTTTGGGGTCCCTCACATTCTTGGGGACCTGGAAACTTGTCCCTCCTCTACCCATCTCCATTGGGCTAATTTTGGGAGTTGGTAAATCATATTACTGTTATCATTAACCCCTTTACCGTGTTTTTAACTGTAACTCAATGTAAAATGGATGGTTTTATTCAGGGTTTCCAGTAAAAGGGTTAAAGTTTAAAGCTAGACAGGAGAAAGGTGCATTACTCTGCATAGGTCAGAAAGAAATGGGAGCAAAAGGAAGACGACATGAGACACCAACGGGCACTGAGCCCATGGTTATTACTGTGTGTTAACTAAGAGTGTTGTGGTATGGCCTCTGGATCTTTTATTAAGCCATTTATGAAATACAGATTGTTGTATAACACCTCAGTAATGTTGAAGTCTGTGTCTTTCTAAGCTTGTCTTATATTTAGACATGCATTTTAGCACAATAAAACACGATGATTGAATTTATTTAGTGTTTCTTATGATGTCATAGAGATTTTGTGATGAAAAAGAGTCCCTTGATGCAAAAATTATCTCTGTACTGTCAAGAGGAGAACAGATCATAGAGTATGGTCCTAGCTATGTGGCCCAGAAGCTGAGAACGACACTTGATGATCTCAAGGACCACTGGAGGCGAGTTGGTGACCTTCTGAAAAAGTATGGTGCTCAATTACTTGAAGCCAGTGAGCTGTCTGTGGATTTTCAAGGCAGACTGAACGATCTGATGTCTTGGTTGACTGACGTTGAGAAGCATTTGAGCAATCTCATTCCTGTTAGTCGTGTGTTCAATGTTGTTGCTAAGCAGAAAGAAGACCACAAGGTTTGTTCTTTTCTAAAACATAGTTTAAGTATTTTATAATTAAAGCTGCTTTATTTTAGCATGCTATATATATTTAATGTAGTTTTCATGTCATTTATACATGAATAGTTTTTGGTCCTTGGATATGAAATTGCCTGAGAAATTAAAACATCTTATGAGTGAAACATTTTTGCTGTAGGCATTCCAGCAGGATGTGCTCAATCATCGGGAGCCAATAGCTCTTTTGGATAAACAACGTGGAGAACAGAAATTCACTGGTCAGAAACAGGACATGGTACTTATGCGAAATCTGACGACCAATCTGTTAAAGAGATGGGAAAAGGTCCATTCGAAGTCCCTTGAGAGAGCACATCAGATTGATGTTGGTTTAAAAGAAGCCAAGATGTTCAGTGATGGATGGAAGGTAAGTAGAATAAAGAGGCTCTTTTTATCTGTGTTAGCCTTGAGCTTTGTACTTTCTACCTGTCAAAATTTTTTAAAAATTACATCCTTTGAAAGCTTCCACATGTTGCAGAAATCCTAGCCCAGCCACAGCAGAATGTTATAAAGCACCATCAGCTTTAGTCAGTGCTATTCTTATTATAGTGACATTAAAGCTTGCCATGTTAATAGTAGGAGAAATAAATATAATTAGTAAGAGTTTATTTCTATGAAAACCAGTAGTTATGGCTGTGAAGTTAATTTCTGTGGATAAGGACATAAGCAAAATGATTCTTGGCTGTGCTGACTTATCTTACATATAATTTCTAATTGAAATTGATCAATAAACAGGAAAAGATCTTTAAATTGCAAGACACTAAATTAATAGTAAAATAATGTTTATGAAATTGAATGTTTGTTCTAAGAAATCAATTTACATGTCGATTCAAATCTCTTTGACTTTTATTTTCAGGATGTATTGAATAGTTTGAATGATTTGGAGGCTATCATTGACCACGACAGCAACATTTTGCAGACAGAACCAGACAAAATAAGAACTCAGATTCAAAAGCACAAAGAGTTCCAGCGAACACTTGGTGCAAAGCAATCAGCCATTGATGGTGTCACTCGTCTTGGCCGATCACTCAAGGACAAATGCCAGCCAGAAGATGCTGCTATCCTTCAGGACATGATATTGCAGCTGAAAACAAAATGGACTACAGTCTGTAACAAGGCTATTGACAGGTACAATCTTTGATTTTTGATTTTGGCCATAATGAGGGCTGGGCAGAATGTGTGACCACCTGCTGAACATTATTGGGGAAGGGCCCAATATTGAGGAGTTTGCATCACTTAACACATTCAGTTCTGGATGAATTTTTCTCGCTGGGCCAGAGAACACTAAAGAATATGGGAAATTTCACATTTTTTACAATTTGTGGGTTTTACAAATTAGATTAACCAGTAAAAAAGTAAGTAAAGGTTCGCCCATAGGCTCAATGCCCATAGGGTTTGATGCTGATCTCCACTTTTGTGGCCATCAGCCAAGCCATTCATCGGTGGATGGTGGCCAGCCTTGTATGCTAAGCCTATGTGGTTACCTTTGCAATGTTGCCACTGCTACTCATTTTACCACTGCAATTGAGTGAAGGTTGAGCCAACCCCAGGGAAAAATTTTCATCATCATCATACATCGTTGCAGCTTCAAGAGTTTCTGTCACTGTGAAATGCCTTTTAATAGTTTTAGTAATTTTTGGGTCATCATCATTATCACACACCATAGTCCATAAGGACCGTCGGAGCCAATGGTAGAGAAGTAATCGTCCATGGTCCTTTCCTTTCTTTGGTCATGTGTATCGCAGTTTGGATGTTAAGTCCAGGATGGTAGGACAAAATGTCAGCAGACAAAATGTAACCCTATCTCTAACCCTAACCCTAAACTGTGACATTTTGTCCTCTGACATTTTGTCCATGACAATTTGTCTGCAGACATTGTGTTCAGTCCATTCAAGAATAAAGTCAATCCATCTTCTTTTTGGTCTTCCTCTTTTTCACACACCACTTGATCTTCCCATCATCACTGTCTTTAGTAGTCTTTCATCTTTCATTCTGCAAATGTGTCCAAATATTTATATTTTTCTGTCTTTGGTGAATAGACGCCGTTGAGGAAAAGAGTGGACCGCCGTCCATTCAGGGACAGTTAACCTCGGTTTTTTGTGAAAGCGCTGAGGAAACAAATAGACGCCACTGCCCATCTAGGAGCGAGAGCAGAAGGTACCGAGCATGCTAAAAAGCCGCAACAGAGGATAGACAACGCCGCCTGTCTTTAAGAGAGCGGAAGACGGTTATATTACCGAAAATGAAGAGGCGTAATACAAAGTCAAAACCGGTGACCAAGAATATGTACCGAAATCACTTAAGGCGCCGAGACCAAGCGGTGGCCAGCGATAAGGGGAGCCAGATAAAGGGTCACTTGGATGAGGCCAGAGACAGGACAGACAGAGACGTCAGACGAGGAAAATCAGAACCCTATATTGAGGAGCAGCCATCCTCGGTATGCGGCCTGCCCGGCAGCTGCGGACACCTTATCTGATGTCGGTGAACCAGAAAATCAAACAGGTGCTGCCATCAGGCAGAGTCGGTGGCAGATGGTGATCGGGGAACCGAGCTGGCGTTGGGGGCTGCCCGACCGCCAGCCACGCGATGAGACCGTGAGCCGGGGTCGCCACACACCATTGTTTAGGTTTTTTATTCCTCTCTCTAACCATTGGTTCAAAACAAAGAAATTTTGGGTAGGGTTCACTCTACGGCCTAAAATAGAACCCCTCCCCCAAAAAATTTTCAGAGCTCCGTAGCTAAAATTTTTCAGTGGTAACCCCACTTTTGTTAGAGGCAAAGTTGTAGGAGAATGTTAGTGGAGCAAAATAACTCAAAAAGTTTGAAAATCGGTCAACATTTTGGTAAAGATATATAAATTCTAACCCGAACAAGTTGTTTTCTCAATGTCATTTTCTACACAGCTCAGCCCAAGGCTGACCTCTTGGTTCAAAAGAATATATATTCCTTCTCATGAGCCAAGCTAGCTAAAAAAAAACAGGTGTCATCTAGTGAATGGATAGATACTAAAGCGATTTATAGCATAAGATGCGTCCGAGACATTGAGCCCAACGTACGAACGACTACAAAACTTACAGGACGTGTCCCACACGTCGCGCAAATAATGAACGATAAAAGATAACGTTGGACGTCTCTGAACCATTGCGCCCAG
This sequence comes from Metaphire vulgaris, assembly GCA_018105865.1. Lineage (NCBI taxonomy): Eukaryota > Metazoa > Annelida > Clitellata > Crassiclitellata > Megascolecidae > Metaphire > Metaphire vulgaris. The sequence continues at coordinate 4,354,245 of CM030836.1, read as the reverse complement.
TTAAGGGGTTAAGCAATGACAATGATTAATTATTTAAAATAAGTCTGAATCACTTGGACTTTTGTTTGCCTAAGATAAAATGCTGGCTATTTTTTCACACTGATAATATTGCTACCATTGTATTCTTTATTTCTTCAAAATTTTTGATTGAATTTTTAGGCAGAAACATTTGGAAGATGCATTGCTGGTATCAGGTCAGTTTAAAGAAGCACTGGGAGTTCTACTTGACTGGCTGTACAAAGTGGAACCAAAATTATCAGAGAACATTCCAGTTCATGGTGATGTTGACACTGTCAATAGTCTTATAGAGCAGCATAAGGTAAAAAAAATTTTATTAGGCAACTTGTATACTTGTCAGCATTTAAATGAGCATAATCCACAATCTTACAGGGATAATTTTTATATTCACTCTTTTGTTGGTGAATAATTTTGTTTCATATTAATATTTGAGTTAAGGTTTAAGAACTTTTTATTTGATGTTGGTGTATAATGAACTCTTTTATTTGCAGGCATTTCAGAAAGAATTGGTGAAACGAACTTCATCAGTAGCTTCAGTTCGAGAGTCGGCAAAGGAGCTTTTATCTGAGACAAGTGACGAAGGTCTTGTATCTAACCGACTCATTGACATGACGACTAAATGGGACAAAGTTTGCCGTATGAGCTTACAAAGACAAGAATGCCTGGAGGAGGCTCTACAACAGGTCTCAATAAGTTTACCAGATATGGTTCAATGGATAGAGTGCCTCTGAGTAGAAATATAAGGGTGCTATACAAATGCTACATTGCAGTACACTGCATTACATAATGTTTTTAATAAGTGTTCATGTATTGCCTCATTTTTAAGTCTTTGAGTCAAAATTATGTTGAGGTTCTTATAATAAAAACTAGAATATTTTGGGGGAACATAGATACCGTATTTTCGCGCATATAAGACGCACCTGCGTATAAGACGCGGGTTTTGATGATTTGTGTTAAAATAATTATGGATAAGACGCACACATATATAAGACGCACCAAAAGGCGACCCGTCGGTGCTCCCGGCAACCAGTCGGCGCTCCCGGCACCCCGTCGGCAATCTCAGCCACCCGCTGGCGCTCTCGCGCTCTAGGCCACCCGCCGGGCCCAGTCGGTGCTCTCGGCGACCCGTCGGCACTCCCGGCGTCCCGTCGACGCTCTAGGCGACCCGCCAGCGCTCTCGGCGCCCTGTCGGCACTCCCGGCGACCCATCGGTGCTCCCGGCGTCCCGTCGGCGCTCTCGGCTCCCTGTCGGCGCTCTCGGCGAGCCACCAGCTCTCTAGGTGACCCGTCGGCGCAGTTATTCATGTTCCAAAAATTTAGATAAGACGCAGCCGAGTATAAGACGCACCAAGGGGGCTAATTGTGTAAAAATTCGTATAAGCCGCGTCTAATATGCGCGAAAATACGGTACACGTCTGGAGCCAGATCTGTGTAACACTGGTGAATATCCAAGAAAATATTTTGAGAAATTACTATAATGGTTTGATGGCTGTTAGAATCACTGATTATTGTTGTTGTTGTTATTATTATTATTATTATTATTATTATTATTATTATTATTATTATTATTACTGCTCTGATGACAATCTCATGAACAAATGGGAAAAACTTATGTTGATGGATAATATTTCAAGGATTTACTCATTTTGTGTGTTTATTTGCTGTTCCAATTGTTGCTGAGTAAATGCAATGGGAAGTGTTACTTATGTGGCAGGCTGAAGATTTCCACAATGTTGCTCATAAGCTACTAGAATGGCTGTCAGATGCTGAGCGATCATTACGTTACCATGGCAAAGTTTTTCCAGATAACGAGGATCTTCTTTTACAACAAATGAATGACCATGAAGTAATTTATATTGCTTTGCAGCTTATTTATGTATAAATTTTACAAGAGACCTTAATACTATGTTTAACTGAAATTTAATTGAAAATTACTGTGATGAATAAACTGTTTCAATTATACTTTAAAATGTGTAAAATATGGTCTTCATCATATACCATTGTTCAAGCAGTGCTTTGTTCAAATTGCCAAGCTTAACCAAGAGGTATATGCCAAAAAGACTGTTTAATTGTTGTTTTTACACATTTAACTTGCCTAGCAAAAATTGCAGCTTGTATGACTGATTTGCAAGAAATGCTTTGTTAACCAATTGCTAGTGAATGGGAATAGACTGTAAATAATAATAATAATAATATAAATAACTAGAAAGATGCTCGCTTCGCTCGCGCTCGCTTCGCTCGCAGTGCAGGATAAATACTAATCCAATACCCAATCATTGAATTCATGCTGAACAACATTTCAATGTACATACGCCACCTAGCCAAGCTCTGCGCCACGTAATAATTAGGCCTATGTACGTTAAAATCACGCAACTGTGACCATTTGTGACGCTGTACGCATATTTTTTGTGTACGTTAAAATTGCGCAACTTCCTCGAGCTGCGCCCATCAACGCATCGCGACGTTGTACACATTATGACGTTGCAATGAACAATTGAACGTACGCTTCGTCAAACGCTTCTTCGACTAAACCGTTTGGTTACCAATAGCAATGTCGTCTTCGAACATCGCCTCACGCATCGCAACGTAAGGACTAAACCGTCTACCAATAGTCAACGCTCGCCCACCAACGCATCGCGACGTAAGGACTAAATGGTCTAAACCGTCTACCAATAGTCAACCAATCAGAACGCTTGAAGGTAACAGACAGAGAGACATACAGATAAGGATCTTAATATTATAGATAAAGAATAAACTCATCGAAAACCTGTACATGAATCAATCAATATCTGCCCATGTGAATGGAAAAGACTAAACCAGGAACGCTGGGAAGGGGGTGAGACAAGGATGCCATCTCTCGCCATTGTGGTTCAATATCTACACAGACGAACTCATAATCTAATCTAATCTTAAACTTCTATAGCGCCACTTTCATAATGCACAGGAGCATCAACTGATGGCACACCAAATCCAAATCACTAAAGATCCAGGTCAAATCCAGAGTATCCGGCCGAACAAACGGGTGACAGTCTATGGTGGATAAGCCCGGTCAAAAAGATGGGTCTTTAATCTTGCTCTAAAAATTTGTAATGAATCTGCAACGCGAACATGCTGAGGCAATGAGTTCCAGAGTTTTGGGGCGGCCACTGAGAAAGCACGAGAACCAAGAACTGTCCGAGTATGGGGGATGGAGAGAACTATTGCAGACGAGGATCTGGTCTAGTATTTGTTTGCTTGTACAGAAAGTTTTGAAAGAAGGTAACTGGGTTCCTTGTAGTAAAGTGTTTTGTATACTTGAAGGCAGATTTTAAAGTCTATCCTTTCTTTAATTAGAAGCCAGTGAAGATCCTTACGGACTGGGGTTATGTGCTCACGTTTTGGGGTTTTTGAAACTACCCGAGCCAATGAAGTTTGAACTCGTTGGAGTTTAGCCAGGTTTGATTTAGAAATGCCAAAAAGAAGGGAATTGCAATAATCAAGACGACTGGACACTAAGGCATTTGCCAAAAGCATTAATGCAGGTTTATTCAGAAATTTCCTAATACGATACAAATCACGAAGGTGGTAGTGAGCTACTTTACAAATGCTATTTGTGTGAGTTGAGAAGGAAAGCGTGGAATCAAAAATTACTCCTAGATCCCGTGCAGAACTACTTACAGGAATTGTTGAATCGCCAAGTTTAATAGAGTTTATAGAGTCAACTTTTTTGAGCTGGGGCTTTGTGCCTAAAAGTAAAAATTCAGTTTTGGCCGGGTTTAAAAGCAATTTGTTTGAATCCATCCAGGACTGAATATGAGAGAATGCTTGAGAAATAGTTTCCAAAGAAGATTCTGATGAAGACTTATCAAATGAAATAAAGATCTGAGTATCATTTGCATATAGGTGGTAATCTAGGTGATGGTTTGACAGTAATGAGCCAAGAGGAGTCGTGTATAAAGTGAACAAGAGAGGACCAAGAACAGAGCCTTGGGGACCCCACAATTTAAATTAGCTGATGATGAAAAGGTGCCATTTGTGCAGACAGACTGAGTGCGAGGACTCAAATAAGTAGTGAACCAGTGCAGTGCTGAATCAGAAAGACCAAACCAGTGTTGGAGACGGTGTAGGAGGATGGAATGATCCACAGTATCAAAAGCTGCTGATAGATCAAGAAGTATTAATGCAGTGACCTTGCCATCGTCCATTGCATTTATGATATGATCGTTTATGATATGATCATAAGAGAAGCCTTTGAGAACATAGAAGATAGAGTAGTGGTGGATGGAAAGAGGATAAGGGACATAAGATTTGCTGATGACCAGGCAATTATGGCAAACACCAACCATGGATTGCAGAGGTTGATGGACTCTCTTAACTACATCAAAGGATTATGGAATGAAAATCAATTTAAAGAAGACAAAGGCAATGAAAATCAACAGACATGGTGGAGAAATGAAAATAACCATCGATAGAGTGGAAATAGAAAAGGTAGAAGAATTTTGCTATCTTGGAAGCCTGCTTGATACAAACGCCAAGTGTCATAAAGAAATAAGGAGAAGAATTGCCTTGGGGAAAGAAGCCTTTACGAACAGAAGAGAACTACCGAGAAGGAATTTTAACCAAAATCTGAAAAAAAACAATTGGTCAAAACATTGATCTGTCCAGTGACACTCTATGGATCAGAAACTTGGACGCTCAGGAAAGAAGACATAAAGAGACTAGAGCAGCGGTTCTCAACCTTTATAGTGCCACGACCCCTTCAATTCAATTCCGCATGATGTTGCAACCCCAAACTGTAAAATCATTTTCATTCATAATGTAAACTGTTAAAAATAATAATGCTACACCAATTAAAATATTTGAAATCATTCTTATTCAATTGTCTGTAATGCCTATCCTCGAACGACAATTATAGTAAAAAAATCTAATAACTAACAATGGGGAAATTTTGTACAATTACAAGTTTTACGCATCAAAAAAGAGACAACCCCATATTTCCGATGGTTTTAGGCGACCTCTGGCAAATTGTCATTCGACCCCCGTCGGGGTCGCGATCCACAGGTTGAGAACCGCTGGACTAGAGGCATTCAAAATGTGGATCTGGCGAAGAATGGAGAAAGTCAGCTGGACGAAAAAAATAACAAACGAAGAAGTCTGGAAGAGGATAGAAGAGAATAAAAGCCTAATAAACACTATTCGTACAAAAGAAGTGGATAGACCATGTTCTGAGAGAAGAATCAGACTTGCTAAGAGAAGTACTAGAAGGAAAGATGAATGGGAAAGCACAGAAAGGGCGACCAAGGACATAGATGCTGGAGTGGATGTTCAGCACTACGGGAAAAAACAAGTATTCAGCTCTGAAGATAACAGCTCAAGATAGAGAAGAGTGGCAACGCTGGAGCCTGTCTTTGGACAGAGCTCCTGAAGAAGAAGAATATTGCTAAAAAGTTCTCAGCACTTTCTTTGTGTTATATACAGTATCTGATTGATTGGTTGATTGATTGATTGATTGATTGATTGATTGATTGATTGATTGATTGATTGATTGATTGATTGATTGATTGATTATGATACATGTGGTTCATATTATAGAAATTTGAGGAGGAGTTTGTTCAGCAGGAGCAGAAATTGACTGACTGCACTCGACTTGGTGAGAATATCCTGAAGAGAGCTCATTCTGATGCCATTCCAACTCTAAAGCACTGGCTGACAATCCTTCAGGCACGGTGGACAGAGGTGAAAAATCTTTGCAGTCAGCGAAACAAGAGACTTAGGGATAATTTGGAGGCAAATCGAGCTGATACACTTTTGCTGGATGAGCTGACCCTGTGGCTTGGTGAAATGGAAACCATGATAAAACAACACAGCCAAAAGGAAATTCCAGAAAATATTCCCATTGTTGAACAACTGCTTCAAGATCATGCGGTACATATTTGATTGTTTTCTTTCTGTTCTTACTTCTCTTGTGTTTTTGAAATTTCATATTTGACTAATGCATTAATTTTTCTATGAGATTCATTTAAAAGCTTATTTCAACTGTTACATGATGGATTAATTTGTCCCTTGTGATGGAAAATATTTAGATGATAGGATATTATTATGTCTTTGTGAAATGTGTCTTTTTAATCTGCCCATGAATTTATTTAGCTATTATCAAATATTGATTGAATGAAATTTAAAGAATTGAAAGAACATTATTTATTATTTAGTTAGTTAGTTAGTTAGTTAGTTAGTTAGTTAGTTAGTTATAGGCTAACTTTATAGCGCTATTGTCATATAAGGCTAGGGTCAAGAGCGCTTTACATGGTACTGAACAAGAGTCCGAACAAGTGTGTTTTAAGTCGCTTTGTAAAAGTTTCTAGATTAGTCGTATTGGTGATATTGTGTGGTAACACGTTCCACAGAGCCGGGTTCCCGCGTGTAACGGATCGCTCTCCGAGTTTAGCTGTCTTCGAGAGAGGAGTAACCGTCAGTAGAGCTTTCACCAAGGAACGGAACCGCGCTCGGTAATCAGTGGATGGGACCCTGTGAAGCAGCTTGTTGGCTGGGCATGACGGATCGTAAAGTGCACGGTGCGTGAACCAGCACCTTTTGAACACGATCCGTTCTGGAATGTGGAGCCAGTGCAGTCTGTCTCTGAGCTGTGGTGTGACACTCTCTCTCCACCTGATTTGACAGATCATACGGGCCGCGGCATTCTGGACGATCTGCAAGCGATCAAGCTGGCTGCCGGGTAATCCGAGGATGCTATTGCAATAGTCCAGTCTCATGAGCACCAGCGCCCGCTTGAGTAGCGTCGCCACTGGCGTCGGTAGATGTCGTCATACCACTTTAATCCGCCGTAGGTGGTAGAATGCATTCCTGGCAACTATGCCGACGTGACTGCTGAGCGACAGTTACTTGTCAAATTGAGCACCAAGGAGGCGTACCTCAGCAGATGGTATTACTGGGGTCTGGTCAATGAGGAATGGCTCATGATTAATTAGGTGCTTCCTCTTCGGGGTGGTGATCCAGAGCACCTCCGTCTTTGCGTGGTTCAGTGCCAACCAATTTGCCTCGGTCCAGGATTTAATTCTTGCAATGCTATGACGCATTCACGCAGCTGGTCCTTTTCGTTGATAGGGCAGGAGGCAACATTCTGCATGTCATCGGCATAGGTGTATAGGGAGAGCCCGCTCTTCTCTATGATCCGCACCACATCCGCTACATACAGTATGAACAGGAGTGGGCCGAGCATGGACCCTTGCGGCACGCGCTGAGCACGGGGTGCAGACAGGTTTTGGTTCCATTCCACAACACAGATTGAGTGCGATCGGTCAAGTAGTCATGCAGCCACCTGAGGGCGCCACCTTTAATGCCATAGGAGAGTTCCAGGCGTTGAAACAGGATTTCATGATCCACGGAGTCGAAGGCTGCCGACAGGTCCAACAGGCATAGGAGGACGGCTTGGTCGTTCGATATCGCATCCACTATATCACTGTAGACGCGAAGAACGGACGACTCCGTTGAGTGTCCCCGTCTGTATGCCGACTGGCTCTTCGGCATGAGTCCATTCGATCCTAGATACCCAACCAATTGTGCATTAGCAAATCTTTCCAAGACTTTGGTTAGAAAGGTAAGGTTTGCGCCCGTTGCCCGTACCTCGAGGCCCTTAGCCCGTACCGAGGCGCCCGGCCCGGTACGGGCCCCACCCCAGATTATCAGTACAATTCAAAATGGCATGCAGATAATTTGGTCCGTAAACGTGACTTGCATAATTTCGGAAGATTGAGAGTTTCAATGTGTTCAATCGAAGATCTTTTTGTGTGGTGTTTTACTTCTTAAGTTTGTCATTTTTCAGTTATTTTAACTATTTCAGTTATTTATTTTTCAGTTACAGTTATTGGTATTTTTCAGTTATAGTTACAGTTACAGTTAACTGATTTGTTATTTTTCAGTTAACTGATATTTTAGTTACAGTTACAGTTAACTGAAACCACACTGTTTTCAAAGTTCAGAATCATCATCATCCAGCTCTGTGGGTGCTGTACCTGTAGGTGTCAACAGCCTGATTCACAATTTACCTCCATCATTCTTGGTCCTGTGTTGCTCTGGATAGTGTGTGCAGCTCCACGTTCTCCCTATCTACGATATCATCCAATCACTCTCTTCTCGGTTTGCCACTTCAGTTTTCTCCATCCATTGTTCCTAGCATGATCTTCTTCACCAGTCTATTGTCTTCCATTCTCCATGTGTGCCCGAAGAAGTTCATTTTTCTCCATAGCATTGATTACCAGTGCATGATATTTGTTTTGTTCTTAATTCTTTCTTGTATCATTGTGTTCTTTATTTTCTGCTGCCATCTGATGTTCAAAATTCTCCTATTTAGCATTTCATTTAAAAGGCCAGTAGTCATTCTTGGTCTCTTTTCTTTATGGTTCAGGTTTCTGTTGCATACAGTAGCACTCTGGAGTCATGTTCTTAGTATCTCCAGTTTGGTTTCGACTTTCATGACCTTGCTTTTCCATATTGTTTTAAAGCCTGCCATTGCTCCTGTTGCTTTTGCAATTCTTTTGTCTCCTGGCTGCAGTCACTATCCCATGTCAGCAGATTCCAAAGTTTTTGAATTCTGTTATGTGCTCGATTTTGACTGACTGTCATGTTTTCAGTGAATTCTTGTTTTCCAAATACCATCGCTTTTGTTTTTCTATATTTACCATCAGTCCCATAGGTTCTGCAGATTCTACCACACTGTTGAGGCTCAACTGTAAGTTTTCGGTATCTTCTTCTAGCAGGTTTATGTCATCTGCAAATATCAGGTACCTGTTCACCATCTCTCTATTGACCTTGACTCCTTTTCTCTTGTTCTCTCCTACATCCATTACCTTTTCTAAATATGCAATGAAGTTTATGGTTGAGACTGGGTCTGTTTGTTTTATTCCCTCTTTTTACTCAAACCAGTCTCCCAGTTCTTGACCTGTTCTTACTGCTGCCCAGACCTGTCTTTTGCCAGTGTGAGGCACCTGGCGGCCTGCGGGGGCCCGAATGGGTTGGATCCAGGGCCGTTTTAAGGCATAAGCAAGGTAGGCACGTGCCTAGGGCCCCACGATATATGAGGGGCCCCGGCGGGCGTGAAAAAGTTTTTTTTTCTGATGCTCAAAAAAGTTGATGAACCAAAAAAGGTCATCACGTTTTTTGGTACTTGATCTTTCAATTAATTTATCCTCCAGAAGTTGATAAGCAAAAAAGATCAAAACATAAAAAGGCTGGAGAGTGCGGGGCTCCTAAGATGTGCGGGGCCCTGGGCACAGTGCCTAATTTCCAACACATAAAGACAGGCCTGCTGCTGCCTTTGCAGTTTTTTTACATGGTTTTGTAGTGTTCGTGTGGCTGTGCTGTCTACCCCGTAAGAATCCAATGTTGTCCAAATCATTTGGCGTTCTGCCTTGTCGAATATCTTCCTGAAGTCTATGAAGCAGTTGTATATTACCGGTAGTTTGTTCTTTCTCCAAGCTTTCTCTGCTATAATTCTCAACATCAGTATTTCTTGCATGCTGCTTCTGTCTTTACGGAACCCTGCCTGCTCTTCTCCCAGGAATGGTTCTATGCTGGTCTGTAGATGATCTAGTATCACATTGAGTAGTATTTTGTCATATGGTTTATGAGATATATTGTCCTGTAATTTCAGCATTCTTTTAAATCTCCTTTCTTTGCAATTGTTGCTATTATTGATTTGGTCCATTGATTTGGTCCATTCTTCTGGAACCTCCCTTATTCCTATATCTCCCTTATAAGCTGATATATCTCTTCCTCCAGATGTTCTCTGCCCGCTTTCAAGATTTCAACAATTCCATGGGTTCCTGGGCTCTTCTTGTTTTTTTAGCTTTCATAATGCTCTGTGCACCTCTTCTCTGAATGGAGGTAGTTCTTTGTCCTCCATCGGTGGCGCAATGTCTTTCAGTTTCCTCCTGATCTCTTATCTTCTGTTTGTCGTCTCTCTTGTTTGTGGCTATAGAGTTCTTTGCAGTATTCCATCCATCTCTTTTTTATCTCTTCTTTCTCTGTCAAGATTTTTCCCTCTTTACTCTTTATCATTCTTGTTCTTGTTTGCCACTTTCCTCCAAGTTCTTTTATTAGTTGGTATGTCTATTTCATTTTCTTCTCATCTTAAGTTCTTTGTATTTCCCTACAGCGTTCTTTCATCCATTTCTCTTTGTCTGCTTTTGCAACATGTCTTACTTCGTTGGGTTTCTTCTTATATAACTCGTTGGCTGTGATACATGTCACTGTAATTGTAGTACAACAAACTACAATGACGCATATCACACAAAGTGCAGAATGCTTTGTATAAATTGTAGATGTTTGAGGTAGATTTATTGAGCAGGAAGAAGGAAATTGAAAAGTTTTCAGGAACTGGTAGACAGCCATTGGAGCACAAGCAGATGTCAGTATCACACTTCAGCTGGAAGACAACTCCACGAAGAAGGTTATTAATATTCTCATTTTGCTTTCATTTATATATCTTTTGTCTGGTCACATTTCCAGTGCTTGCAATGTATTTTATAAGGTAATGAATTGTAAATAAATAGTAGTCTTTACTAAAAGTCCATACAGGTTTATCAACAAGTTTAGGCAAATGATGTGTATAAGGAATAAACTTTGTGTGACATATATACTGACAGAAAGAGCAATTATCTGCTTAACCTTTTAAAGGGGGAATTAAATTTTTTAAGTCATCCCCCGGCGGGGGAATTAATTTTTGGAAAAGGCGTTCGTATGAAAACGTGAACATATACGTTATAAACTGACTATATTTCAGGCTATATAGAAGCTAGAAAGATGCGGTTTGCACCGTTGTTGAGAATTTTTATTGCTCTTTCTATCCATCCGTGCCAAAAGAAAAACATTGGGGGTAGGGACCACTCTACACCCCAAAATCTGACCCCTCCCCAACATTTTGTTCAAATTTTGATAAAAGGTCAATATCAAAGCGTCTTCAGCGGTAACCCCCAAAATGTGAGTGATAGAGTTTTAGAGGAGTGTAATTGGAACAGAATAGTGCAAAAATTTTGAAGATTGGACCATATTTGGGGTAGTTATGAAGTTTCATACCCAAGTGCCAATTGCTCACTGAAATGACAATTACGCGAACGGATTTTCAATGTGAAAAACCGAACAACTCAGTATATTTCAGGCTATATAGAAGCTATAAAGATGCGGTTTGCACCATTGTTGAGCATTTTATTGGTCTTTCGAACCATCCGTGCAAAAAATATTTTGGGGGTAGGGTCCCATCTACACCCCAAAATCGGACCATGTCCGACAAAAAATTTTCAAAGCTCAATAAAAAAATTTTCAGCGATGACCCCCCAACTGTGAGCGAGAAAGTTGTAGGGAGGCATAATTGGAACAGAATAGTGCAAAAGTTTTGAAGATCGAACCATATTTGGTGTAGTTATGATTTTTCCAGCCTTGGTTGTTACACAGCCAATATTCCTTGCATATATAGTCAGCATTATCAAAAACGGTGCTGCCGCCTATCGAATGGATGTGAACTAAATCGGTTGCCGCGTTAGATTTTTGAAAAAATCGCAGGTCCACAGTACACACTCGCTTATCTAGCGCGCCGTTTATGGACGGCGAACACAGTTTGGATATGGTTTTCCGCCGCCGTTTAAAGACGGCGAACCCCTGAAAGAGGTTAATTCAATCTGTAGGGAATATAAATAGAAGCAACATTATCTCAGCCAAAAAGAAAGAAAGAGTAGGACATTGGAACTTACAAACACTGTGCAGCACTGGAAAGTCATTTTGTCTGACAATTGCCACTCCTTGTTTCTGAACTCCTGTCTCAGTTTCACTGGATCATATTGTGTATCCATTAATCATCATTCTCCCACAGCTTACCCAATGGGTCTCACATTGTCAGACAAAATTAATGGATACACAATATGGTCAGTGAAACTGAGACAGGAGTTCAGAAACAAGGAGTGGCAAAGTCTGTGACTGATGTGGTGTTCCATAGTGTCTGACTAATTAAAATCCGAATAAAGCGCAAAAATGTTGACACCACAATAATTGAGGCATACACACCAACAGAAGGAGGTTCAGATGAAGAGAAGCAAAAATTCTACAACAACTTACAACATCTGATAGACAAAACACCAAGACATGACCTTATCTTGCTCCTAGGAGATTTTGATGCAAAAGTTGGGAATAATGCTGAAGTATTAGGGAAAGTTATAGGAAAGCATGGAGTGCAAGGGGTGAAAATGATAATGGCACCAGATTACTTGAATTATTCATCAGCAACATTTTATGTATAACCAACACTCAATTTATACAAAAAGTGTGTAGGAAACTCACATGGACCTTTCCAGATCACAAAACAGAAAACCTGATAGACTATATCGGAGAAGGCAAGGATCATGCATGACCAGGTGGAAGCAACATTATGATGAGCTACTAAATCAAGAAGACCCTAACAACACAGAAGAAACATATAATGAGATCGATTAATCATAGGATAGATGTAACTTAGGAAGACAGGTTTTGGGAAGAAGACAATATCACAATGGAAGAGATAGAAAGGACAGTGAAGCAGATGAAAAACAAAGCCCCAGGACTCTGCAATATCACAGCAGAAATGCTCCAAAACACTGGTGTGTATACAATCCATAGACATCTTAAAGTAAGGACTGACGCCAGCCAATCTCGGGTCTGCGAACTTGGGTCCATTAAGTTTTTAACACCATAACATCTATTACAATATATACTCACCGATAATATAAGTCAAGAAATGTATGCCTTGAAATTCACTTTAAAAGCCGAGTCGACTTATCTGCAGGTCAATGCAATTTTCCAAAGAATTTTTGTAAAGGAACACATTTCCTATTGCATTACAATGACCTTTGGCCTGTAAACAGCTTGGAGACGTCGGCTTGGGGGAGGAGAGAGGCTGTCTGTTTGGCCGCGTGGCCGACCTTGGCCTCTGTGTACTGCAAATACCTTTGACCTGTAAACAGCTTGGAGACATCGGGTTGGAGGAGGAGAGCAGCCACCTGTTGACTCAATTTCAGTGTAGATCGGCCATTATTAGGCAATTCAAGAAATCTATAGGCTCCTAAATTTCCTTGTCGACTTATATGCGGGTCATAGCAAATTACATAATTTTGACCAAAAAACGGGGTCGAGCTATCTGTGAAGTCGACTTGTCCGCGATTATGTACGGTAACTGCGCTGCAACTGGAGTTCACACAGTGATACAACTATGAAATTTGGCAGTCACACTCAGAAATGAACTCTCTATGCATTTCAAGTAACTGGAAGTTGATGACTGCAAAATGCATTGATTTTGACACTATGTATTTATATATCATCTTAAAATCAATGTATTTCGCATATATTGGATGATGCTGATCTAGGCCGACTATATAGTATTTAGCAACAGAATCTGATAGTCAAGAATTCAGCTTTATATGCATTGAGTAGGATTGCAATATCATTATCAGGAATATAGTCCAGTGGCATAGCCAGGGTTCCGAAATAGGGGAATATGTAGAATTTCGAGGAAACAAGGCTCATCAAGATGTTATTCTCACATTCATGTATTCTCTTCGATCGTGCTACCTAACCCTCCCCGAAATTTCTCAACAGTCTTGCCCAAATCCCAAGGCCAGGGTCCCTGCCAAAATAGAGAGCTGGCCCCCTGGCTAAACCAATGATATAGTCGAATGGTTGTCTGGAACTGATCCTCGTTTTATTCTCCCCATCATCAGAGTATTGGCGATAGGCTACATCCTTGTCTAAATCCTGTTTTGATTTTGAACCACTCAGTTTCTTCTCTGTCAATTCTGATGCATGCTAAAACTGTGCTGTATAAATTTTCAATTAGCCTGATTATTTTAGCATGAATTCCTAGGAGTTTTCATGATCCTTCTCTCCAGATAGAGTCATAAGCTTGGGCAAAATTGATAAAGCACATGACCAAATCTTCATTAAATTCCAGTTTTTCTCAATGACTTGTAGAAGGACAAAGATTTGGTCAGAGCATGCTCTGGTTGTAGAAGGGAGAATACCAACACTAATATATAGATGTGAATCTTGGACCATAAAAAAAGAATTGGGGAAAAAATAGCATTGGAAACTAAATGGCTTAGAAGCAATGTTCCCTCTAATTTTTTGAGACCGTGAGCGCGCCAGAATTTTGGTGAGCGGAAATAGTTTCGTCATGAGCGCTTGTATCAATATCAATCAATCAATGCTATATTATGTATACCAGCAGTGCACAACCTTTTTTGGCCGTGGTCCACAGTTATATTTCTGAAATCCTTCAGGCCTATCGTGGGCCAGACTCAACTGACGACTGCCATTTATGTCTTTGCTTGAAGTTTATTACAATTTAGTACAAAATCACTTTTTAAGTTAAGATACATTGTACACTACTGTAAAGTGTCTTATACAATATCAGTACAGTAAGGCATGGTTATGCCTTTGTATAAGTTTCTAAACATAAAGTTTATAGTTATACGCTATGTTGAAGTTAAACATATTTAGCAGAATCTAAAGTATTTTTATACTAGTCTTATAAGACTTATAGAAAAAGTTCGTAATCTAAAGTTATATACTTAGCGTACAATAACCGAAACACATTGGACCAGTGATGAGCACAATTTTTTTATCCGAGGGCCGCAAAAGTGTCTGTGACGAAAGTCAAGGGCCGCACAAATTTTTTCGGCATTTAGAATTAAATTTCTAATTAGTCTCCAAAACGACTTTAACATAGTCAAATTATCAAGCAAAATGTCATAAATGTGTACTAATAATCCCGGCGTCCTTGATAAATTGACTCACGTATGAAATGCGTGACCCAAATCACCCAATGAGTGATGTTCATGTACCGGTAATAGCGCCTATTAAGCAAATTTATAGCTGCAGGCTGCGCATGCGCACAATTATCAGCAGATATAAACGACACTGATTGGGCAAAGCAAACGCGTTGGCAGTTAGGGATAAATAAACAACCACGACTAACACCGCTCATGCCTAAATAAATAAATCACCTCGGTCAAATGAACCTACCGAAATCATACTTTTGGGAAACGCACATAATACCCGTTGAGCAAAATAAATTGTGCGCAAACAAAGAAATGTTTGCGCGCTACCACTTAAATTCGTGCGTGCGCACGCGCGCACCTTAGAGGGAACATTGCTTAGAAGGATACTTAGGATTGGATACAAAGAACCTATAGCAAATGAAAAAGTTAGAGAGAACAATGCCACCAAGCATCATTGAAGTAATCAGAAAGAAGAATGAAATGGACTGGACATGTACTCAGAATGAAAGAAATAAAAACCCAAAACGAATTTTCAACTACAAACCAAAGAGGAGAAAATCTAAAGGAAGACAGAAAAGATGATAGGTGGACGGATTGGAAGAGGATCTGCACATGACAGGGCTGAATCTCAATGGAAAAACTGACGGAAGACACCGAATTACTTTGGAAGAAATAGCAAAGGACAGAGAACTTTGGAGAGATGTCATGGAGAAGCCGATAGCTGGAGACAGCTGGAGGGCAAAAACCTGACCTGAAGGAATAGATGCCCCTGAATGGTCACGCTCTCAAATTATGAATGGGTACATAATTTTGTTTTGATTAAATGACTCAAACCCACAGGGGCTCAGAAATTATCATAAATGAAAATATATAAGAAGTGGGGGCGTTGTATTGTTTCTGATACAATTGACGTATTGTTACCTTTTCTAATTCACCTTCAGAAAAATGGTTGACAGACGAACTCCAGAACCAGTATTTAGTAATCCAAAAGTCACAGAATTATTCTCTAGATGGCGCCGTTTGTGGTTGTTATCAATGGACAGACAGAAGCAGTTACAGGACATGGTGGATCTATTGGATGAGGTAAGAGACAATAAACTTGCAAAACTTTTTCAGCATTCAGTTAACTTGTTGCCAGACCATATTATTTTGCATTCCAACTTGATATATATCAAGATGCAAAATGTCACACTTTTTTCATAAATTTTATTTTGTTTTTGATTACTTCAATTTTGAGTTTGAGTATTATCTAATCAGCATTATGAGATATACTTATTGTAAAAGATCAGGCTAATATGATCAGGCTAATATGAGACATGGCTTCTGAAGGAGTCTGTGGATTTGGTCGCTCCGTATCTAGTGGTTCTCATGGCCATCTCTTTACGAACTTGTGAATTCCCGGCCATATGGAAGCAGGCCGTGGTCCTTCCACACCTTAAGTGGCCAGGTCTGGACCAGGCAGACCCTGGCAGTTTTCGCCCAGTCTCAAACTTACTGTTTCTTTCGAGGCTGGCGTAGAGACTGGTTAATAACAGGCTTGTTTCCTACCTGAATGTGAATGGTCTGCTGAAAAATCAATCTGCTTACCGCCAGGGACACTCGATGGAAACACCGGTCCTACGGATTGTCAATGATTTGATCGAAGCAGCGGCCAGTGGTCGACAGGCGCTCATCTGCCTCCTCGACTTCTCAGAAGCAGGCCGTGGTCCTTCCACACATTAAGCAGCCAGGCCTCAAACTTACCGTTTCTTTTGAAGCTGGTGGAGAGACTGGTCAGCAGCAGGCTTGTTTCCTACATGAATGTGAATGGTCTCCTGCCAAAAATGATACCAGAAGGTGCATGCATCAGTCCAGCTTCTCCGCCTCTGACTACCACCAGTTTCTGGATCGGAGGGTGGCAGATATCAGGAGCAGAACAACCGGAGCTGACCCTCCGGTACTTTGGAGGCTCACAGAGGCCTCACTAGTAGTGTTTGCAGCTCCAACAATCGAGGAGGTAGTCTCCGGGGACTGTGGATTTGGTCGCTCCGTATCTAGTGGCTCTCATGGCCACCTCTTTATGAACAGGTGAATTCCCGGCCATATGGAAGCAGGCCGTAGTCCTTCCACACCTTAAGCAGCCATATCTGGACCGGGCAGACCCTGGCAGCTTTCGCCCAGTCTCAAACTTACCGTTTCTTTCGAAGCTGGCAGAGAGACTGGTCAACAGCAGGCTTGTTTCCTACCTGAATGTGAATGGTCTCCTGCCGTAAAATCAATCTGCTTACCGCCGGGGGCACTCGATGGAAACAGCAGTCCTACGGATTGTCAGTGATTTGATCGAACCGCCGTCCAGTGGTCGACAGGCCCTCATCTGCCTCCTCGACCTCGCGGCCGCCTTCAACACAGTCGACCATGAGATCCTGCTTGACCGGCTTGAGTGCTTTTACGGGCTAACTGGGGTGGCCCTTGCCTGGATTCCCATCTGTCTTGACGACAGATCCCAGCTGGTCAGCTGGATGGGAAAGACGTCTACTCCCTCTCGGGTCCTCCATGGCGTGCCCCAAAGTTCGGCGCTGGGTCTGCTATCATTCATACTCTACACTGCAGACATTGGCCGAATCTTTGAATCATTTGGCTTCTTGATGCACACCTATGCTGATGACGTGCAGGCCTATTTGTCCTGCCTACCATCTGCCTACCATCTGATGCTGGTGAACTTCACACACAAGCTGAATCGTGTATAGTGGCCGTCCGGGTATGGACTGATCAGAATCGACTCTCGCTGAACCCAGTGAAGACGGAGTTTCTCTGACTCGCTACCCCTCACAGGGGGCACCTCATTGACCGCACGGCCTTCAATGTTGAAGGTGTGGCTATAGCACCCTCTAGCCAGCTTCGTCTACTCTGTGTACTCCTCGACGACTCGCTTTCGTCAACGCACAATTGAACAATACTATCCAGTCAGGATACTTTCACTTGTGACGGATTAGAGAAGTGCAACGCTACCTACCAACCTCGGCGGTCATCAACTTGGTCCGGGCACTGGTGGTTGCCCGCATTGACTATTGTAATAGTCTGCTATACGGATTACCGGATAGGCAACTAAATCGACTTCAGATGGTTCTGAATGTTTCGGCTCGCCTCATCTACGGAACCAGATGGAGTGCCCATGTCACGCCGCTCCTGAAGGATCGTCTACACTGGTTTCGGATCCCCGAGCGCATGATGTTCAAGCGTCTTTGGCTTATGCACCGAGCGCTTAACAACCCATTCTGTCCGACCTACCTGTCCGAACTGTTTGAAAGATCCTCGACGGTCGAATGCCGCTCTCAACTACGCTCGGGTCTTAACAATCATCCGACCGTCCCTCCACCACTTAAGACAGCGGGGTTTGGGGACAGGTCCTTCCGACATGGGGGCCCTACCTCGTGGATCTCGCTCCTGAAGTCGCTGACAGTTGAGACATTGCCGGATCGGTTTGGAAGCAGGTGAAAACGCACTTGTTTAATATCTCATTTTTGTAAAGCACTTTTGACTTTGGCCTGTGTTAGCTATGCTTATGGCACTTAAAGAAAATTATTATTATTATTATTATTATTATTATTATTATTATTATTATTCCAGGACAATTTATATAGCGCTGTAAAATGTCTTGTATAATAATAATTATGAAATATTTGTTGGTAATGATAGCAAGAAAAGTTCCGTAACTTTGACTTTGATGCTTGGAGACTACAATACACTCATTGGATGAAGCAGAATAAGTCGCGTATAATGGATTTCTTCTATCGTCAAGATCGAGACCATGATGGAAAAGTGACACGTCATGAATTCATTGAAGGAATATTGAAATCAGGTTCAGTGTTGTTTTTCCTTGTTAAATTTTTATTGGTTGACTCAGTATCTATATCAAGAACTGGCCTACCAAACGGTTTAAAAATCCTGTTGCACTTTAGGAATAAATGAATGTTTATTATTATTATTATTATTATTATTATTATTATTATTATTATTATAAGCTGGACAATTTATATAGTGCAATGAGCATGACAAAAATGACCAAAGACAAGAGCGCTTTACAATACTACCTATAGCCGATGGTGAATAGGTGAGTCTTAAGATTACTTAGGAAAAGTCTGAGAGAGTCAGAGTTTGTAACATAGTTTGATAGTGAGTTCCACAGTTCTGGATTGCCCCATGTGACTGACCTGTCCCCAAACTTAGCCGTTTTAGACAGGGGAGGCACTAGCAGTTTGACTCAAGTGCCAGATCTAAGCAGCCGACGTCGTTCCAGTGTCGTGGTCTGCTGTAGGAGGGAGGCGATGTAGTCCGGACAAGTAGGGTCGTGTAGCGCTCAGTAATACGTCCGGACAAGTAGGGTCGTGTAGCGCTCGGTAAGTCAACAGGAATGTTTGAATGTTTCCATCTCATGAATTCATTTCTATACAAGTAACTTTTCTCATAGGCATCGATCTTCAAAGATTTGGAATTATTTCAGTATTTCAAATCTCACAATTTTCACTACAAAAATTTAACAAATATTTTATTGGAGACATTTATGATGATGAGCGAAGTATAGTTGTCTGAAGGTGATTCAATGTTAGGAAGGCAAGCTGGTCATGTGGATATTTGAACATTTGTGTCACATTTTAATTTTCTGTTTCCACATCAATTGACTTACAATTGACTTACAATTGACTTACAATTGCAGCTTTTTACTTCTGGCCATAGTTGCAAATGTTGAATGCATTAAAATTAATGCACCGATGCTAAGTTTTATTGGCTCTCAATTTTTAGCACAAATAGGAAGTGGCAAAATTTATGGGAAATTCATATCATTTTATGTACCATAGCAATAACAACCCGACCCGCCGCCTCATAGATACACTGACCTTTGCCCGGCCGACAAACCACCCTGGCTATAGCTATTTCAAGAAAGATTAAGCGCATAAGAATAAGCAGCTACTGCTGTGCTGCTTTCCGGGGCGCTGTAGAAGTTTACGAGATTTTACTTACTTACTTACTTATCAATGAGTACCAAAGGAAAGTCATATCCATTTGGTTAATCTATCTCTCATTAGGTACCCTCCCACAACCTGTGCTATTATTCTCATCCCACCATTACAGAAAAAACAACACTTGATGCAAATAATTTTTCTAGCTACAGACCTATCTCAAATTTAATTTTATATCTAAACTTAATGAATGCATTATGCTTAATTGAATAAATGTACATCGTGAATTTGTTGAAGCCTCTGACTTACTTCCTTTATGGGTACACTCAAATCGTTTTTTACTTAATCCAGCTAAAACTCAGCTCATCTCTGTCAGGGTTATTTTTGAAGAATAAAATTATTAAGGGTTTTTCTTAGCGATAATCAAAATTCTAGCGGGATAGTTTTAGAGGAAGTAGAGATTGAGGGGGAGAAGAGTTCTTCCAAGCATAGCCATGTTGATATGGGTTATATCTTTCGAAAGTATATTTTGTTTCATTAAAATAATGTAAAATACAACACGTCTACTCGAGGTCAGCTTTCAAAAGTTGACCAGCTGTCTTTGCAGTCTGCCTTCCCTGACCTCTCTTTCTCCTCTTCTGTTTGTGATCTTGGCATAATTCTTGACTATGGGTTACAGTAGCCTTTGTGGAACATATTAACTCACTATGTCTATGCCTATGTCACTACGCCTATGTCAAGTTGAGTTGAGTTGAAATAAACCTCAGTTCATTCATTCATTCATATGTCGTAGTTGTTTCTATAATTTCTGCCAGCTCAGAGTGATTCGACATACATTGGACATGTTGTTCACTTCTACTTTGATTCATGCCTTTTTTTAATGTTGTTAAAACCACTGGTTTTATAGGACTGGTTAACCGTTCAAAAAAAGACCAGTTAACTGGTCGCTAATGGCAGCCTGGTGTCGAGGTGTATTACTAACTTTTACAAGGTGTATTACTAACTACTAAAATTAATTCTAACCCGAACAGCCCTTGGTTTTCTCGGCAGTATTTTCTATACCCCAGTCCCAAAGAGTACATATTACTTAGGACATAGAGCCCTACTGACACTAAAAAGGTGTCATCTATCGAATGGATAGATACTAAAACGATTTGTGGCATAAAATGTATCTGATATATTGACCCATTATTGACGTATGACTAGGAAGCCTACAGGACATGTCCCGGACTTTGGGCCCAAATAAAGGCAGATAACATTGGATGAACTGGGCTCGGGGATCCCGGTTAAGTGGTTAATAAAAGAGCGCCATACGCAATATAAAATGAACACCAGACTTGTATTTCATTTATTATGCAATTTGTTATGCATTATATGCATTCAATAGCGTCTTTTTTAGCGCAATCAGTACTTAGAACCCGCTTTACTAAGAGGTTACCGGAAATTTCCAGTTGGGGCCGCGACTTAGACTTGGCAGCGACTTATATTCTCATCATGCACGCTATATACATGTGTGTGCTATATACGTGTGCACGCTATACAACTTTTTTATAACATGAACTACCCAAAACCACGCATTATACGCATGTGCACGGTATATGTGTGAAAATACAGTAGTTGCCCATCACTGGCTATATATATAAGATGTAAAAGATATTCAGTATCGTCTTTCAAATCCACTAATTACTTGACTATGAGATGTAAAAGATTTTCAATACCGTCTTTAAAATCCATGGTTATATTAGCTTTGGTGTAATATTACTTGAAAAAACCTGTTAAAATTAAAATTGAGTTCTCTACCATTTCTTACTTTGATGCTATTTTGTCGGCGCTATTTTGTCTTGCACGATTTTGCCGGTGAACCATTTTTCTACTGACTAAGGACACTGCACTGAGGATGAGCAATTATTCATTGCTTTTGATGATAAGACGTCTTTAGTGTTACTAGAAAATGTATCTGTTTGTCTGCAAAAAGTTTGGTCTTGGCTATTTAGTACCGGTAATATGCTTGCATTAAGCTATTCAAAAACTGAGTTTTTGCTTCTTTGGATATCATTTAATGTGAGTCAATTTGAGGACATAATTTCCATTTACTTTGACAACATTTCGATCATCAAAGTCAGTCTGTCTACAATCTTAATGTAGCATCTGATGAAACTATATGTGACCCGCTGGGAGAAAAGGTACTATAAGTAGGATCACAGATTAGCGGGAAATTGCATTTTTATTGTGAAAATTTGAATTTTTCAAAAATTACTTTTTTGGTATTTTAGGCAGTATGATGTGTAGACAATTAAATGATCATGTCTTTTTAGTCAATTCTGCATCATGTAGTAGAGAATTTGTTTTAAAACTAAGATAGGTAAAAGGTACTATAAGTGGGCTTCTGACTTTGACGCTCTGTTTAAGCTTACTTACTAATTTTTACAAAATTTTAATACGTGTGAGCTTAGAACCAGCTGACAAATTTGCAATATCTGGCATTTTTTCTTTCTTTGCTTAAAAGTGAAGTTTAATCTTATTTTGTGTTGCTATTTATGAGTTACAACACTAGTTTCTCGTTCTTTGTTTTTCATCATTCCGTTACATATGTTACATTTATAATCACCTTGATTAATATTATTTATAAGTTTTATTGTGTTCTATTACAGTTTGTTCGTATATCTTGTTTAGATTGTACATTACAACCCTATTATTATGTCCTGCCCTGATCTATGCCACTTATGGTACCTTTTTCAATTACTGTGTTCTAGTATTAGTAATTATATTTATTTAAATTTTCTACTGATAAATTATGAATAGTTACGGATGAAACTTTAGAGATAGCTTGCATATATGACAATTAATACAGAGATAAAATTTCATCCGTAACTCTTGTATAAATTAAAATTTTGAACGTTTTAATTTCATCAATAATAAATGTTCAATTTCTTAGAATTTTGAATTTGATAGGCATCATGTTTGGATGCTGGTATCTCTGAAATGACAAAGTATATTTCTCTAAAACTTTGCTGTTACTGAGCTAATATAACCCCGGTATATGCAGCATATGTAACTCAAGAACCCCACATATGGTACCTTTTCTCCCAGTGAGTCACATATTGTTTAACCCATTTACCGTGTATTTAACTGTAACTCAATGTAAAATTGATGGATATATTCAGGGTTCTCAGTAAAGGAGTTAATGACCATTATAAATAAAGTATATAAAACTGCTCATTTGAAAATTAGAGATATTTGATGAATTTGCAGTCTTTGCCAAAATTTGCTTAATTCCTCTTGTCTTGCCACTGCTCCTTGCTGACAGTAGACTTGATTATTGTAATTCTGTATGCATAGTTTATTCTTTAGAACAGAGAATTGTATTCAGGCCTGGTCTCCTGGTTTGTAAAATGCTTCAGTCTGACCAACCTCAATATTTCAAATCTATGTTAGATCATCTGAAACACTTTCATTCAACAACATTTGTTGATTCATTGTTAAATGTACCTAAAACCAACACTGAAATTGGCAAGAGATCTTTTTCAGTTTCTGGTCCAAAAATCTAGAACTCTCTTCCTCTGGCTCTCAGATCTTTCAAATAATTTAGTATTTTCAGTTCTAGACTTAAAACATCCTATTAGCATTATTTTCTCCATAGCTCTGCCATGCTGTTTCCCACTGACTGATCTCTGGAATGATCTGGCCTTTTTATGGATGGGTCTGGAGTACTGTACCATCGATTGATATCCTTGAGTGTTAGAACCAGTGTTTTATATATTATTATTTCTTTATTTCTTTCATTTCTAAATGAGTCACTGATGTTTATGTTTAGGTTTTCCAACATCAAGAATGGAAATGGAGGCTGTGGCTAACAAATTTGATGATAACGGCGATGGTTACATTGACTACCGTGAATTTGTTGCTGCACTGCGATGGCCAGACAAGGTTATAGACATTGTTTGAACTTGCTGCAGGCAATTTGTTACTTGAGCTTTCTAATATCTGATCTTTGCTATTTTTTTAGTTGTTTCTGTATTGGCAATAAAAATATTTTTTGATAATGACATTTGAATGCAATACTTTTATTTCTTACATGATTTACAGAAGATTTTGCTTAACAGCTGTTTCTGTCAATGTCCATAGTATAGCTGTGTCATATGGAACAGTAAATAAACCTGAACAGTTGACTAATTCTTTCTCAGAAAGATTTATTGCTACTCTTTGTACTTATCTCTACAGCAAGGTCGCTTTGATGGACAGAATGAGAAGATTCAAGATGAAGTGCAACGCCAAGTGAAGAAATGCATGTGCCCAAAACAGTTCCATATCCATAAAATTAGTGAAGGAAAATACAGGGTTAGTATCAGGTTCATATGAATCTTAAGTGGACTGGAGCTAAAGCTATTGCATTTTTATAAAGGCAATTAATTATGTAACATATTTAACCTGGACAAAATATTGGGAAAATGAGTTTTAGTTTCTTAAATTCATTATCCTTGTAAGTATTATAATTAGTAATGATAATATATTGTATTTAAACGCATATAATGTGTTCGCATATATAACGCGCCCACGCATATAATGTGTGGAAATTAGGAATTTATGTAAAAAAAGTTTATGTATAGTGTGCTCACATGCATACTGCACATAAATTATGTCATAGCATCAATTGTTTAACTATCAATTATGAATCTCTATTCAGTAACCAGGTTAATCAAAATCTTCTTTCACTTGAATATGACTGCCAGACAGAGAGAGAGAGAGAGAGAGAGAGAGAGAGAGAGAGAGAGAGAGAGAGAGAGAGAGAGAGAGAGAGAGAGAGGAGGGAGGAGGGAGAGAGAGAGAGAGAGAGAGAGGGGGGAGGAGAAAGTAGAGAATGCTTCCAATTTTAAATTGTGTTCCTCCACTGTTGATCACATTATGCCATTAATAATCAATTGTTTAACTATCACCCTGGGCACTGACCTTAACAGTGATTCTCACACAGGGCAGACCCTACTGAACTACTTTAAACCTTTTTATTATTTTATTATTATTAATTATGGAATGCCTATTCAGTAAGCTGGTTAATCACAATCATCTTTCACTGTCCTTCAAAAGTTACACTGGCTGCCAGTAGAACAAAGAATTGTTTTTAAGACTGGTGTCCTTGTTTTTAAAATTTTGCAGTCTGGCCAACCTCAATATTTAAAATCTATGATAAACCATCCAAAACATTATCATTCAACAAGATTTGCTGATTCACTGTTAAATGTACCTAGAACAAACACTGAAATTGGTAAGAGAGCTTTTTCTATTTCTGGGCCAAAAATCTGGAACTCTCTC
The DNA here is from genome assembly GCA_018105865.1 of Metaphire vulgaris. Taxonomy (NCBI): domain Eukaryota; kingdom Metazoa; phylum Annelida; class Clitellata; order Crassiclitellata; family Megascolecidae; genus Metaphire; species Metaphire vulgaris. The sequence continues at coordinate 4,329,188 of CM030836.1, read as the reverse complement.
CCTCTGGTTGTCAGATCTTCCAATAAACTGAGCATTTTCAGATCTAGGCTAAAAACACATCTCTTCCAACTAGCATTTCCTCCATAGTCTGTCTCGCTGTTTCCCTCTGACTGATCTCTGGAATGACCTGGTCTTTTGCGGATGGATTTGAAGTACCATCGATTGATACCCTTGAGTATTAGAAATGGTGCTATAGAAGTGCATAA